>PVKE010002099.1:66000-79231 GCA_004027555.1 Craseonycteris thonglongyai
GGCCACGAGGACCGAGGATCGAATCCCGGCTCCAGCCCAGGCAGGACCCACATGCTGAACTGGGGAGTTCCCACAGTTCGGTTCTCTAGCTGTCTCTGTCTCTGTCTCTCTCTCTATCTGTCAAAAGTAAAATAGAAATAAATATGCACTGAAGATAAAATAATTACTCTCTATAAATATAAAAAGATATAAAAAAAAATACGAGGAAAAAAATCGTAAAATATTTAGAATTAAACATAGTAGTATATCAGGGTAGGAAAAGATTTTTTAAAACAAAACATAGAAGTACAATCCATGTAGTAAAAGATTGACAATTCTGAACTTCATTAAAATGGTAAATTTCTACAATGGGTAAAAACACAAAGTGAAAAAATATGCCAAAAACGTGGTGAAATAGCTATAGCAGATATAACCAAACCAAAGAATTGGTACTAGAAGTATGTGTATAGGGGAAGCTGGGATGGCTCAGCGGGTTGAGCGCTCACTTTGCAGCCCTAGAGCCTGAGGATCGAATCCCGTTCTGACCCAGGAGGACCCATTTTCTGAACTGGGGTGTGCCCCCAGTTCAGTTCTTGCCTGGACCTATGTGGGAGGCTCCTGGCCCGGTTCCTGCCCTGCGCAGCCCTGCGCCCACCTGTGGAGTGAAACTATATGGAAAACTAATGCTGTCAACTGTGGAGACTGCTTTGGGCCCTCCCCTTTCTCTCTGTCTCTCTCTGTCTGTCTCTCTCTCTGTCAAAAAAAAAGCAATAAAAATAAATCTTTAAAAATATGTGTATAGAAAAAGTTTCTACGAACAGTAAAAAGAAAGACAAACCACCACATAGAAAAAATAGGCAAAAAAAAAAGGAATTAGCATTCTCAGAAGGGAAAACCCAAGTGGTCAATAACTATAAGAAAAGACATTTGAGCTCATTAATAATCAGGAAATTTATATACCAAATTGGGCAAAAATTAACATGTATCTCTCATTATACCAAGTATTGGTGAGAATATAGGGAAATCAAACCTAAAGTAAGTAGTATAAAGGCAGCAACAAAGGTCAGAACAAAAACCAATAATAAAAATAGAGAAAATCAATAGAGCTAAAGGTTAATTCTCTGAAAAAGAAATTAATAAAACAAATTTCTAGCAAGATTGGTCAAGAAAAAAAGAAGAAAGCACAAATAACCATGATGAAGAAATGAAAAAGGGCACAGCACTGTAGATACTACACACATCAAAAGAAGAGGATATTCTGGGCAACTTACACCAACACATTTGATAATTCGGGTAAAATGAAGTAAATGTGACAAATGTTAACATGTGTTGGTTAGAGGTGTTAGGTATGTGGTATATTACTTCTTTTGGTGTAGGTTTAAGATATTTTTGAATTTAAAAACTTTTAAATGACAAGGTATGGAACACAAGGTTAACCTATTTTGTGTTAACATATTTTGCATATATGCAGAGACCATTTCTGGAAGGATTTACAAAAAATTGTCTCCCATGCTGCGTCATAAGGCTTCTGCCCTCACACACTCCCATCCCACCTTCCACCCCACACAATCCTACCCCAGATCTGCAGAAACTAGAAATCCAGGCTGAGGACAAGAAGTGGCTGATTAGAAAGGGCAGAGAGGTGGAGAGTAAGTAGACGAAGAGGTGGTGGCAAGGCACGAGGAAATCAAGTCCAGGTCAAAGGCTGAGATAAAAGCCTGAAGAATGGACCTAAGGAAAGTGGATTATGGACCCATACCTGAGGATGGCCCAGGTTGGGCCACTCTCCGATTCCTGGGATAGCAATATTCCTAGGGTCTAGCACTCAGGCCAACATTTCAGGATATTAATATTTATTAGTATTATCCATTTTCCATGTAGTCCTCATTTCAAACATTCAGTTTCGTTCTCCCCATAAATCACTGAAATGTGCAAGGAAATTTCAAAACTTTGGCATCAAAACTGTATCTCTCACATTTTCTTTCACATGTAATAGCAGCAATAAAAAACCTTTGTTTGGTTCAGAAAGCATGGTTGTTGTCATTTGGTTTGATCACAGGGATTTTTGTGGACTGGCCTAAATACTTAACAACCACTTAAAACTCATTCAAAGATCTAAGTAACCAACTTAAAAATGGGCGACCGATTTAAAAATAAACGTAAGTTGGAAAACAACTTATTTTTAAGTTGGATTCAATTCTCAACCCATGACTCATCGATTTCAATTGAGTTTATATTGGCACATTTTGCCTTTAACTAAAAATTTAAAAATATTTCCAACAGCTAACTTCCTGGTTATTCCTATTTATTTAATTTAGGAAAAATGTCTATAGGTGTTTCCTCAGATTTTTAAAGGTCTCAGAAAAAAATTTTTTCAAAATTCACAGACAAATGGACTAAGAACACAAACAGGCAAATTACAGAAAGAATATAAATGGCCGTTAAACCTGACAAGAGGCTCAACTTATTATCAGGAAAATGTTAACTAAACAAGATACTAATTATACCACCATCTGACTGGAAAAGATGAATGGAGGAGCAGTATATAATTAGTGATGAGAAAGGTATAAGAAAACTCCTATATCCTGTTGGACTCAGTATAATTAATATAGCAGCTTTCCTGGAAGGCCACTTGTAAGTAAGCATAGCGAAGTGACTGGCATTGTATGTAGGTTTTGAATGTTTAGTGAATGTTTGATTTTGCCCAACACATCATCCATGGAGACATTTTGTTCAAAATTTATATACATCCCATTTTTCTGCAAGATTCAAACCCCGACCCACCTACCTAACCCCATGTGCCATTAGCTGCCAGGCCGCCAACGCAAAAAGGGTTATTGTTGGCAAGACAGCCACAATGGAGTTATTGGACCAATAAAGCATGACAGTATTTTTTATTCACTGATCCTATAAACCCAAAGTAGAAATCAACATTATGGGCACTTTGAACCCAGGGATATTTTCTAAGAGTGGATGTTTTAGAAAGGACCAAATTTCAAGGACTGTTTGGCAGGGACCAAATGTCTCCATGGACATTTTGGACACAGGACCAAATGTCCTGTGACGGTTTTAAGTTACTCACAATTGAAATATCATGAAATCAAAATATTAATGAAGTCTCGTTTTTTTTGTGAATAAACATTGAGATAATATAAATCACCCAATTTAAAATCATTTCAAAAATAGCATAATTATAAAGTTGGCCTCATTATATAAAGGTCAAATAAGTTGTAAAGAGCATGTGTGCTGGATCCCATAACAGTGCTACTTGAGCTAGTCAACAGAAACACCACCTTATACAAGGTTTTCAAGAATTCACCCCTCAAATAAAATCCTCCATATCTATCAAAATTTATAATGGACATATCTTTACCAGCAATTTCACATCTAGAAATCTATGTTACTGACTTTCTCGTGCAAGTACCGTATAGAAAGAAAATATGTCCCAGAATGTGCCTAAAGGGTTTTGAAAATGCCTGTCAATTAAGGAGTATGGGGGGCGGAGTAGGGAGGGGACATCAAATATATGGTGATGAAAAGAGAGCTGATCCTGGGTGGTGAGCACATAATGCGGTGTATAGACAATGTAATGTAGAACTGTACATCTAGAAACAACATAACTGCTATCAATCAATGTCACCCCAATAAATTTAACAATAAAAACAATTAAGGAGTATGTATTTGTATTAATACAATGGAGGGGAAGCTGGGATGGCTCAGTGGGTTGAGTGCTCACTTTGTAGCCCTGGAGTTCGAGGATCGAATCCTGGCTCCAGCCCATGTGGACCCATATGCTGAGCTGGGCTGTGGCCCCCAGTTTAGTTCTTGCCAGGGCCTATGTGGGAAGCTCCCGGCCCAGTTCCTGCCCTGCGCAGCCCCACACCCACCTGTGGAGTGAAACTATATGGAAAAATAATGCTGTCAACTATGGAGACTGCTCTGGGCCCTCCCCCTTCTCTCTGTCTCTCTCTCTGTCAAAAAACAATAAAAATAAATCTTAAGAAAAAAACAACCAATGGAATATTAGACAATCTTGGAAAAGAGCAGGCTATTTCTTTGTGTGTGCTAACAGAAAAGTATTCACAATACATTAAGTGCAAAAACAAATTAAAGAACTATAGATTCTATTTTTGTAAACAAGAACACATGCAGAAAGAAGTCAAATGCCATTGAAACTATAGTAGTTGTCTTGGGAGAATGGAACTTGGAGAAAGAGAATGTTCACTTTTTAAGTTTTAAAAACTGTAATAGCCAGAATTTACTAAGCACTCATCATGTGCTAAGCAACTTCTAAGCACTTCATTCAATTACTCCTCATAAGAACCCTATGAAGTAGATGCTATTATTATTATTTCCATTATCAACACTAGAGGAAATTGAGGTGCAGAGAGATTAAATAGTGTGTCCATGGTCAGATATCTGATGGGTGTTAGAGCCAGGATATGAACAGAGGGAGTGAGTCTGTATTGAAGCAACACTCTTAATTGTCATGCAAACAGATCCCTATACTTCGTAGTGCATGAATGACTTTCAAAATAATAAACATGAGTTTTATCTTTTAAAAACAGCAAACCTAAGAAAAAAAATTCAGCAATGTTTTGAATTTTGTAGTTCAGGCTATTGTAACATATATCACTGTGGTAGGGAAAATAATGTCCCTCCCCTCAAAGATGTCCTACTCCCTCCTCTCCAGAACCTCTGAAAATGTGACCTTACTTTGCTGGTGTGATTAAGGATTCTGAGCCAGGGAGATGGTCCGGGATTAACTGCACGGGCTCAGTGGAATCACATTGTGTTTTAGGGGGTGTAGAAGACCATGGGGAGCAATTTTGCGACAAGTTATGTTTGGGAGCCTATTACATATGTAAGCGGAGATGTCAAGGGGGCAGCTAGGTAAATATTGAGTGTGAAGTTTCAGGGAGAGGTGCAGGCTGGAGATAAGGGGAAGAATGTCTGCTTGTGGATGGCATAAAGCCACAGCCTTGCTCCAAGCCCCCAGGGAGTCTAGAGAGATAAGAGAATTGGCTTAGGAACTGAACCCTGGACCCCAGCATTTTGATTGGGAGGGATGAGGAGGAACAGCATGCAGACAGAGAAGGAGACAGTGAGGCAGGAGGTAAACAAAGAGCGAGGTGCCTTCCGGAACTCGGGGAAGAGCATGTCACCCCGAGTTAAGTGCTGCTGAAAGGCCAAGTGACCAGAGTAACCCGGTTCTGGTCCTCTGCCAGGGTTGCCACCCAGGGGGACTCACATTTCTAGAGACCTGTCACCAACGTGTAGGATTTAAGTAGAACAGAAACTCTAGGTGAGGAAAACTTTGGGGAGGTGGTCTTGGGAATACGACAAAGAGGGGATGGAAAAAAATAAACACAGTCAAACGCCATATTCTGAACAACAACAGCAAACAAGGATTAAGAGCTGGTTGTGTACCATGCACCATTCTAAACACTGTGCCCGTCACTGAATGCTCACGGCAACCACACAGAGTAACCATTTTATCCCCAGGTACCTACGGAGGAGGAGGTGGGCACACAGAGCGGGCAGGGGCGGCCTGGGCTCCCCTAGGCCCTCCTCTGTGCCTCAGGGCACCCCTCTTTCTGCTGCAGAGAGGCCTTTCTGAGGGACTCCCTAAGAACCAGGGGAGGAGAGGGTAAACAACAGTGTGGTTCAGTGTCCCTGTCTGCTGGGACTAGGATGCGGTAGGAGGACGAAAACGTGAGACCCAGTGGCTATTGAACTTGGTGGGCCGATTTAACTTGCTATCTTCATGCTGCTCCTGGAGACAGGCCAGCAGGCAGTCCTGAGACGTGCCACTCTCAAAGCTGCAGTTTTATTATAAAGTAAGGTGACCAACCGTCCTCCTTTAGGGAGGACAGTCCTCCTTTTGGAAGTTCTGTCCTCCCTCGAAAAGTGTCCTCCTAGATGTCCTCCTTTTCAATATGTAATACTAGATGTCCTCCTTTTCTTTTTTTGGTTCTGCAATCAATTTCTTTTTTTTATTGTTAAATGTATTGGGGTGACATTGATTGGTAACAATTAGATAGTTTCCGGATGTACAAGTCCACATCACATCACCTATGCTTTGCATTATGTGCTCACCACCCAGAATCCGCTGTCCTCCTTTTCGTTGGAAAAAAGTTGGTCACCTTATATAAAGGCCTATTTGGGTGCACTGAGTCCGGCCACTGTCCTTTCACCAGGAGGGAGAGCTCAGCAGGGAGCCAGGCCTCAGCCTGATCCTTCCATGTGCACCTTATTGCCCATTCTTCCGGGATCCAGAAACCCGCAGTGGTAATGTGGAAGCTGATGGTGCCCCACCCCAACCCCCTTGTCTTATCAGGGGGCAGGATTGTTGGAGGTTCCGGGGGCAAGCAAGAAACAGGTGAGGATTTGGCCTTTAAGCCTCTGCTTAGAAGACAGTGGCCTGAATCTGAGGGGCCCAAATGCCCATCTGTAAGGTTTTGTGGAAGTCAGCCAGAGAATCCCAGGATCGGCCTGTGAATACTGAACTCTCCTGAGGCCTATAGCTCCGGGCTAGGGACTACAGAGCTTAAAACACGAAATTGATCCTAACTTGAAAATGGAAAGTGTTTTCTAGAAGTTTATTTTATAACCATGTACTCTGCAGAAACATGTCTAACATTCCCCAGTTCAATAAGGAAGGAAGGCCTGGACTGATTTGGATTCAATGAAATGGGGGCAGTCTTTCTTCAACATGGTTCTTTTTAAGCCAATAATGAATTTTATAAACACTTGATCTAAAGGAGATAATGAAATAAAATGCATACAATATCGGATTGGAAAACAACCCATTCCAGTGTATTTAAGAAAATAAAACAAAACAAACCTGCTCTCTACAAAAACAACCATTACATGCTATAACGTTAAATAATAGAATCTTTGTAAAGAATGTCGATTATCAAAGATCCACCCAGAGTGTGCCTTTTAGAAATAAGATTAACATACTTCATTTTTCAACTCTTGATACTTAGTCCTGGCCATGTCAGCCATTAGCTGTGGGACCTAGAAAGTCACATCCATTCTGAATCTCATTTGTGACATGGAGATAATACTATTTATTTCAGAAGGATAACAATAAAATGAGAGCATGTGTATCAATGTGCTTGATATTAATATTAATAACATTGTTAACTACTCCTAATAAGATAATGTCTAAAGTGCCTTCCAGCTTTAAATTTTTATTATTAAGGAATAATTATTAAATAGTGTAGTTAAAGAGAATCCTTTTAGAGTTGCATACTGAGGGAGTTTAGGATGAAATGATGTAACAACTGAGATTTGCTTCAAAATAATCCAGTGGGAGGAACTGTACATTTTTAGACACATTGTGAGTATTGTGGAAGCTGGGTTATGAGTACTGGGAGTTCTTTTAAAAAGCATTTTGTCTACTTTTTATGTTTAAAATGTTCACACTGAGAAGGAAAACAGTAGAGAAGATATTGGAGAACAATTTCTATTATTTAAGTCCAAATATTTGCTTGATGAAGACAACTTCTCAAGCAAACCTTGATATTAAAAGAAATGGTAGCAATTTTAAATGAATGTCAAAATACATAAAAGATGAAGGATTTGATCATTTGATTATGTTTTTGGATAACCTTTTAATTTATTTTTAACTAAAGGAAATCCATTTAAATTAAATATTATAGCAAAAAATTCTATTTACACAATTTAAGGTTACTAGTGGAATCTACATGTAACCTAGAATCTTAAACACTTCACAATTTTCCCCAGTGTTCTACTCTACCTATTATAGCTATTATAATTAAGTACATAATGACTTATCAATTTGTCAAATGATATCTTTGATACTTCTCTGATAAAATCTATCACTATTTAAAGGGAACTTAACAGCAGTAAGTACCATGATCCCTTTCTGACCTTGAAGATTCGAATTCTCTAGGAAATCATCATGAGATTCTTTCACTTCTCCAGGTTTTGCTGATCGATACTCACTCCTCAGAGAGATCTTCCACCATCTTAAGATGACCTGTGATTGAATAGAAGGTGCAATTAATTAAAATGGATTTCAATAGCAACAGCTTCATTTAGGTCTGGGTTTTAAAAGATCACTACGGTAGGCATATAAGACTATGTGTCCAACATCAGCTCTAACTTTGCAATTTGGTGTTACATCAAATTAGAAGTGAGGTCCGTGCATCAGTGAACATTTTCCTTACCAATTAGGGTCACAAAATCAAAGTGCTGGAAAGAATCTTAGAAATTTATCAAGTCAATGGATGTTAAAATTACCCAGAGCCAAATGACTATTTCTTCAAGATCTCTCAGAACATGGATTCTCTAACTTGGAGAGCCAATTCCAATGTACTTGTTCCACCCACTGCCTTCTTTCCCATCTACAGGGCAGACAAGCCAAGCAGGTACTTTTCTCCTAGAGAGCAACTGTTAAATGGACAAGGCCAGGAAAACACCATTATGCATTGTTTGATGCACAAAGTGTTAATACAAAGGATACTTTTTGGGAATGGATCTGCTGATAGTCCATTTGACTTCTATGAGCATTTTGGTTTATTTGAAGCAAACTTCATTTCCATGGTTATGGACTACACTTAAGTTCAACGTTGATTTCATGGCAGTGTCAACTACCAGCCCCGATGAGAAGACCCTTGAAGGTTTTCCAACTGATCTCGTTTCCCAACCTATAATGAAACTGGGTCGTGAATTGAGATGACAAAACTCCCTACCAACTTCGGCAACAAACCAAACTATTACTGTACTAGGGCTACAAGAGAAGAAGATTAAGGAGACCAAGTGCAAAGAAACTGGTTGGCTTCCTAGTTCTAGGTTCTTTCCTCACTATCATCATCAGGAAATGTTAAAATTATGTTCAGGTAGGCTCTGCCCCAGGCAAATTTGTTAAGTGAGTGAAAAGTTGCTAGAAATCCTCCCTTCCAGTTTCCTGTCCCACATCCCCACCCACCCAGCAGTCCCTGGAGTCCTCACAGGTTCTGGGTGCACTTTCTTGGGCTTCTGCCTGGATTCTACCAGTTCTCAAATCCCTGCCCCTCAGGCCTTCTTGGTGCTGGTCTGGGGCTTTGAACCACACACCTCCTGCTTCTTCCTCACTCCTTTCCCCTTGCCTGTAGAACCAGGCCTCACTCAGCCAGCTTTGCTCTCCTAGAGTGCCTTCCTCTGCCCTATTACCTCCCTTGCTTCTCTCCAGCTACTTCCCTTTCCTGATGTCAAAAAGATAACGGAATTCTCAGGAGGGCAGAGCCTTTACACAACATCTTACCTAGTAACCTGCCCAAGAGAAAGTAGGTCCTCCATAAATACTTGTTGAATGAATTAAAGGGTGATGTTCCTTTAGATGTTCTAATCACTAAAGGAGGTGAGAACAAAATACATGTGTAAATTACAGAACTCCATACTCTCACAAAATTGTGGCAACTGATTCTTTTCAGAAAATCCCTTAGCCTGTCACTTTTGATCTTCCTGAGTGTGAACTTCACCAAAATTGTCCTCTTAATCACCTTTCCGCCCCAGCTCAAAGAGGTGAAGGTGTACTAGTCGCTCGGGCTGCCATAGCATGACACCAGTGGCTCAAACAACAGAAATTTATTTCCTCTCATTTCTGGAGGCTGAAAGTCCAAGACCAAGGTAGGTGGTGGCAGGTGTGGTTTCTCCTGAGGCCTCTCTCCTTGGCCTGCAGACGGCTATCTTCTCCCTATGTCCTCCCCCGGCTTTTCTTCTGTGCACACACATCCCTGGTGTCTCTTCCTACTCTTTTCTTTTTTTTTAAGATTTATTTTATTGTTTTTGACAGAGGCAGAGACAGAGAGAGTGGGGAAGGGCCAGAGCAGTCTCCATAGTTGTACACCATCAGTTTTCGACATGGTTTCATTCCACACAGGTGGGCCGGGGTCACGCAGGGCGGGAACTGGGCTGGGGGCCTCCTGCTTGGGAGGCACGCCCCTCTAACCAGGGGCTGAACTGGGGGCCAAGAACTGAACTGGGGGCCTCCTGCATGGGAAGCTCACTCCAGTTCAGTGTGTGGGTCCGCACAGACCAAGGCCAGGATTCGATCCTCAGTCCCTGGGGCTTCAAAGTGAGCCATCCCAGCTTTCCCATCTCTTCCTACTCTTATAAGGATACCAGTCATATTGGATTAGGGCTCCCCTTTATAATTTCATTTGACCTTACTCACCTATTCAAAAGCCCTATCCCCAAACATAGTCACATGGAAGGTTAGGGCTGCAGCGTAGGAATTTTAGAGAGCCACAGTTCAGTCTGTAGCAGATATCAAGTATTACAGTAGAAACAACATGAATTTTGAAGGGAGGGAGACAGGTCTAGATAATTTATTTAATCTGCACTTCAATTTTCCTTTTCATTCCCTATTAAATATCATGAAAACTAACAATAATTATAAGTAATATATCCTTTCTGTTGAATGATGATGATGCCAGGCAACCTGTCTCAAATGCTGTGTTCTTTCTACCACATAATTTAGAACTTTTAGAACTAATTGGCAAGTCAGAAATAATTTAGTCCTTCCACAACTCATAGAGATGAACAAAAAATTTCAGAGGTTGTTAGAAGTGATAGGTCTCCTTCCCTACAACCTTACTACCAAGTGTTATGTTACAATGAAAGCGAGTCTCAGATTGAATTCTGACATAAGAAAGACATTTATCACCAGGCAGGCAGGACAAGAGGCCACAACATGCTTCTGGAAGCTGAGTGGAGTCCCGGGTACTGTCCTCTTTGGCACTCTATGGGAACCTCCCCAGAAAAGTTTCTCTCTGGGGCAAGTGCACCTATATTGTAATGACATGAGTAGCTACCCTTCTAGCCAGATCATGCAACTCAATCCTTGACTAAGTGGAGGATTCTGGAACAAATGGAGTTCAAGACAGAGTGTAACTCCAGAAACATTACGTTACCAAACTTATCTCTTATGTTGCTCAAAAAAATAGGCAGAGACACCTGTACAGTCCTACTTGTCAGTCTCATGTCTTGCATATCATTCAGTTATTTCTGATGTTCCTTATACTAAGTAATTAACCCTCTGGTACTGATTTAGAAGGCAATATTTGAAGTACTTTAATCGTCTCTGCAGGGAGGATCCTCAGGGCACAGGATCAAACTAACTTCTCCACATAGATAAGCATCCTGCTGGCTCCTCAGAAGTATTTAAAGTAAATTACTGAGAATTCAGCACTTGTTTAAGGAAACAAATGTAGGGTCTGTTCTGAGGCACGAAGCTTTCTTTATACATAGACTTCATGCTCCAGCTCTACAGAGCTGGACATAGGAACCTGACATGCACAATCGCAACTTGGCTTTGTCAAGACTTGATTATGTTCCATATACTATACCTTTTAAAATAGAAAAACATATCTTCTATTTTAGAAAAGGGACAGGTATCTTCTACCACTTTTTGTCACTCAGATTGATAAAGATGAATTTTTAAGTGGTGAACTCAATATTGGTGAGAAGAAAAATGGGGGCTCTCATAATCATTCAGGAGTGTAAGTTGTTTAGGTAATACCTATTACAAGCCCTGAGGCCATTCATGCCCTTTGACCTAGACATTCCACTTGTAAGACTTTATCCTAAGGAATTTATCAGTGATGTATACAAATACAAGAATGCTTGTCATAGGTTAGTTATGATAAGGGAAAATCAGATACTTGGACGATGCTTCATAGAGTTAAGTCCTTGCCTCTTTCTTTCTCCCTTTCCCTGATTCACTCACTGCTCAGTCCTTCATATTCAAAACAACAAACTTAGCCCCAAATACCAAGGGATATGAACCATGTGTTTTTTCTCATCTATTATCTAACACTATTCAATCACATTCATCAAGGTCAGCTTCCTTAATCATCTCTCCAAAAGATACTCATTTTAGCTTTTCATTCAGACTTGGTATTTGATTTTTCTACTCATCAATCATCTTTAAGAATTGCATACTCTTTACCCTAAGTATTTCCCCAACAGCATAACTAGGAAGAGTCATCCATCTATCCACTCAATAAGCAAAGTTGCTCATGAAGGATTAGGGTGACTTGCCAGATATCACACTAACTGTGGCATTCTGAATCTTTCTAAGCGTCTGTATAGAGAAGACATTTGCAATTTAGCGCACAATTATTTCTGCTTTCTCCTGCATATTATTGTTATTCTATCAGATCAAATTCCTCCTGTTTTGGAAAGCATATATAAGTAGGGGATTTTACAGAGGGTGGTTGAGATATTGTATCATGGAGAGTTTATGCAATTACATCTTTTATTAAGTGAAGAAGGATTTTCATATCTGAACAGCCTACTGAGAAATGGAGAAGCAAGGGCTGCAAAGACAAATTGAATGCAATTTTACCTTTCGATAGTACTCAAAAGATTAGGGAAAGCCGGGACGGCTCGGCGGGTTGAGCGCTCGCTTTGAGGCCATGAGGACCGGGGATCGAATCCCGGCTCCGGCCCAGGCAGGACCCATGTGCTAAACTGGGGAGTTCCCACAGTTCGGTTCTCTAACTGTCTCTGTCTCTGTCTCTCTCTCTATCTGTCAAAAAGTAAAATAGAAATAAATATGCACTGAAGACAAAAAGATAATTTCTCTCTATAAATGTGAAAAGATAAAAAAAAAAAAAAAAAAAAAAAAGATTACACAGCTCTGGCATTTCAGTAGGTAGAGACGATTTTTTAATGAATTCTGAAGATGATTTATTTTATTTCACTGCATATTCAAATTATAAACACTATGTTTTAGGGGCAAATTATGAATATATTTGGTTCAATTTGTTTAAACACAGCACAACTTAGATTTTCAGCTATTGAAAGTTTTACTCTGGAAATGGTAGTACTTTTTATCTACTAGGAATAAAAGCAACATTATTAATAATGGAAAGGATGAGTCTTAGGCTGAAATAAGAATGAAATAAACTGAAAATTTTAGCGAGAACTGACTACATTGTAATGTTCCTTCAATAATTCAGAAATGAAGTTGTTCTTATAGAGTCAAATTAATAAACTTCAAACATAGTAGATACGATTAGGACCTTGTAGGTCGCCACCAGCATTCATTTGCCCACCTGCCCTTCCTAGATATGTCCCATGCAGTAGCTTCTCTCCTCTGCATAAAGAATCTGACATACTATATTTGTTATTTTAATTTAACTACATAGGGTATTGCAAATAATTGGGTTTGTAGTCCGTGTTTAAATTTAGAAATTGCTTTAATAGAGCACATCCTTCATTTTTTTTTTAT
>PVKE010002100.1:0-87787 GCA_004027555.1 Craseonycteris thonglongyai
TGCTGAACTGGGGAGTTCCCACAGTTCGGTTCTCTAACTGTCTCTGTCTCTCTCTCTATCTGTCAAAAAGTAAAATAGAAATAACTATGCACTGAAGACAAAAAGATAATTTCTCTCTATAAATGTGAAAAGATAAAAAAAAAAAAAAAAAAAAAAAAAAAAAAAAAAAAAAAAAAAAAAAAAAAAAAAAAAAAAAAAAAAAAAAAAAAAAGAAAAAAAAAAAAATAATATGCCAGTGACATAAGCAACTAACTCATTCTCTAAAAATAGCGAGATCAGCTTGAATCTTAAATCAAACTCCTCAAGTGGTCATAGGAAAGTACAATAAACTGATACCCAAAGTGACTGGAGAAGTATGCCTTAAAGTTGTAACTTATCCACAATCACATCAATCACATGTTTGTGTATACCCAAAACAGTAAAATTATCTTTTTTTCCCAGTAGTACACTGATTTCTTTGATATGTGGATCTGTTAATGGTAACATTTTAATGAGAGATTCCTAAACTTGTTAAAGAATTGTATAGTTAATTCTTCAACCCAGAATAGGCAGGGTAATTAGGCTTCATGTTCTTTTCCCTCAATGTGTCTTTCTCTCAAATGGATACAAATATGATAAATGACTATGAGAATTTTCTATTTTCAAAGACTTTCTATGCTTTAATCCTTAAGAAAAGTGTCTTCTTCCTACTATACTTTGAGTAAATAGAGAGTTATTTTGCAACTCATGCACCCCACTGTCTGCAAAGCCGCACACCAGAGCTACCCTTGAGGAGGTGGGGTTCTCCAAGACAGTCAATGACAAGTCACACTAGTCATCCCTCAGTTTCAATCACAGGACTAGCAAGAACAACTACAAGGTGCCAAGAGACGTAATAGGGTTGATCTCCAGAATTTACAGAAGAGAATTAAATATTAAATGTTTTTAGTCCCCCTTTTGATTAAGAAATAGCACAAAAGAAAGTTGTAGTTATTTTTAATTATTTGAGTAAACAATCATGGCATTCACCATGAAACTGGGCATTTTCTATGCTCTTTAAAAGGAGGAGGTAAAATCTTAGTGATTTCATTTGTTGAAGCTTAACTTTCTTCAAGAAACAGATCCTTCATTAAAGGCTACTTGGTCTCCAGTCCTCAGAAGGGGTTCTTATGTCATAAAAGAGGTTTATTCCCCAAAGGAGATAAATCACATTTTTAGAACTTAAAAAATATGTTCTCATCATTTTTAAGTGTCCACATTCATTTTGCTTTGCAGGTCATTCTGAATTGGTGGTCTCCTACCCTAAATGTTAGCTATAAATTCCCTTAGGGAGGTTTCACAAAGGAACCTTACGGTAAATATTCTGTAGATTTTCACATTTTAAATAATTCTTTACAGGAAAAAAAAACATATATAAGAATATTCATTGTAACTTTTTTGCAATTACAAAAATAAATAGAATGGGTCTATAATTAATCTGTACTGAGACTTCGCTAAGTTATGCCCATAGACTAAAATTCTATACTGCCGTTATAGAGAATATTGAAGGTATATAGTCAAATATGGCAGAAGTTCCAAGCTATTAAGCAAAAAAAAAGGAGAGGGGCAGGATAACATATATAGGCTGCTATCATTTGCACACCAAGAGAATAACTGCAGACACATAGACCCATGAAAGCGTAAAGCATCTTTGCAGGGATATATAAGAAACTAGGGACATGTAGAAACTGCCTCTGGGAGAGCTTCTAGGAAATTTGGGGTCAGCGTTGGAAGAAAGACTTGTTTTCACTGTAGAACCTTCCATACTACTTGAGCTTTTTTTAAACCACATGCCTGCTTTAATTTTTATTTTAGTGTCTTTAATTGTTAGGAAATGATATTTAAACATACAATAGCTGGGGTAATGAATAACCTGCTTAAAATATCACTAATTAAAATCAAGTAATCGGGGAAGCCGGGATGGCTCAGTGGGTTAAGCACTCACTTTGCAGCCCCGGGGACCGAGGATCAAATCCCAGACCGTGTGGACCCATATGCTGAACTGGGGAGTGCCCCAGTTCAGTTCTCACTGGGGTGAGATCCCGTGCCCACCTGTGGAATGAAACTATGTGGAAAAACTGATGATGTGCAACTATGGAGACTGTTCTGGGCCCTCCCCCTTCTCTCTATCTCTGTCTCTGTATCTCTCTCTCTCGCTGTCAAAAACAATAAAAAATAAATCTTAAAAAAAATCAAGTAATCAAGTAAAAGAAATTATTTTTTATAAAAGTGTATATTTTTCAATATACTTTTATATCACAATGGATCCGTTTGGAATGAAAACAACCCTGCTAAAACCGTAAATTTGCATGTGTAATACGAAGGCTGTCCGGAAAATACCCAGCCATGTAACCTGTCTTGTTACGTTGACAATGGCTGGATTTTTCCCCCTGTCACAGCCCTCGTATATCTAATTCTTCCTAATCCGAAGTACACTGTCTGGGAAAGTTCAGGGAGCTCCAGAGAGATTTGCACAAAATCACCAAGCAGGTGGCTCCTTGGGTCTTGCAGATGGAAAGGGCACCAGGAAAGCAGCTGCGCTGGTGGAAAAGGAAGACGTGACTCAGGACGCAGCCCTGTGACCTCCAGCAACAAATGGCGCTCAGTGTGAACCGGGCTCTAACAGCACTTCCAAGGCCTGAGCTAGAGTAATTAGAACTGTGATTCAGATTTGGGATGTTCCTCTGATGTTTCACATCTTATGAAGTCAGCAGAACAGGGTTATTAAATCATAGCCTAGTACCAAGTCAGAGAGATTTTTTCTAAATGTGAAAGACAGGGAAAATGCAAAGCACCAGCCGAGCAGTCCTGTGGGTAAGGCGATGAACCCGTCCACACAGCTAATGACCTGTTTTAGGGGCACAGCTCATATATTCTGAAGAACAGGGGCGAAAGAATTCCAAATAGCTTAACATCATTAAACCCAAAACGCTATTGGAGCCTTCCTCTGTGGCATTATAAAATACCTTATCCAAGTGGAGAAAGGATGTGCTCGCTGTAAATCACGGAAAGTTTATGTCACCCCAGATGCAAACTTCGCACTAACTTCTTCACTCTGGGGAAGGTTCATGGGTTTGCTTTGTTTGGGGGTTTGGCTTGGGGTTTTTTTTAAGGCAATAATAGTCTTTGTAGGATGGCTGCCGTGTCAGCATTTATCTTGAAACCCGTGGATATGAGTTCTGACTGGAGTCACCTTTCTGACAAGTGTTATTGCGACTGTGTTTTATATCCCTGTTCAGAATGGTTTCTAATGATAATGCTCTGTCTACCTCGCTGCTTCACACTAAATTATAGATGCCACGATGACAGGGCAAACTGCATCCGAGCGCAGCGCTCAACTCCCTGTGTGTGATGTCAGTGCCCCCACCCTTCTGCGCCTGGAACTAAAAATGGGAAGCGGAGATATGCAAAACATTTGTACTTAAAAATAACGTTCTGTCAGTTATTAAACAAGTGATATTTCATTTAATCAGCTCAAGGGATTATTTGAAATGAAAAGGCAGAGAGGATGGTTTTATTAACACATTCCTGCCCTACAGTCCTACTATAATAATTCTTTACCTGCCTAAATTAAAAAGTTATAATTCAAGTCTGTCTAGAGGAAGAAGTTCTGGGTGATTGGATTTTATTAGTTCTTTGATTTTCCAGTTGCTCACAAATGGAGGTAAAGGCTGAAAAGCTTATCCCTACAGCAGCGAGACTATTTTAGCTACTTAATAAATCACACCTTCACTAGACGGTGATTGTATCTAGGACTTAGAAAGGCAGTATGCTTCTGAATATGGTACTTTATTGAAATGGGATCTGTCTAACCAATCCACTTATATGTTTGAACCTCCCCGCAATTCATTTTGCCACACATTTACACCAATGTGGGAGACTTAGCCACTATACAAAATATATTTCTAAACGTTATTTAATTGTCAATTACATATAAAGCACTGTGCTAGGCAGGCTGGGAAGAAAAAAGAGACAGATGAATAAATCGCCTTTCTGGCCTAAATGGAGCTGATAGGCTCGCAGGGGAGGCACCTAAACAAAGAATACAACAAGGAAGCCAGTGAAACAAAGGGTAGAGAAAAAAGTGCATGGATGTAGCTGACACGAAGGGTCAAATGCCTACCCTGTCCCAGTGCAAGGAAGCATAATCATGGTAAAACCTTTTAGGAATATAGTGTTTTAGTTTACCAAGTGTTTTCAGATGCATGATTATGTTTTCTTATGAGTTCCAGAACAATCCTGTGAGGCTAGGAGGGTTAGGAGTATATCATCTCCATTTTACAAATGAGAAAACTGCCAACAGAGAAATATATATTTTTTTCCTGATCATTGTTCTGATGATTTAAACCTGTACTTCAAAGTCCTTATTGAACTTATTAAGGCAAAGACCGCTAACCTGGGAATCTGTTTGGCCATGCCATGTCAAGAGGAACACTAAATACAAAACTGTATGTATGGACAAAAGGGCATTGTTCTTGGGGAAAGAGTTTGCTCAAATTCTTGAAGTGGGCCATGATTCCCAAAGAGAATAGGAATTACTGTTTCAATAGAACCCTTCATCGGTTTTATATCTGGCTTTTCACTAATGGCACTGAATTGTTTTAATTTTTTCTGGAGAACAGGGGATATGGCATAAGAGTTCCAGTTTGCATGGTAATTAGACAGCGCTCCACTCCCAGCTGCCTTTTGTCTAACTGATTTCTACCAAGAGGGTGTTGTAGCAGCTCTTAAAGTCCTGTAAATTCGCTCACTTACGCATTCATTCATTCATTCATTCATTCATTCATTCATTCACCTAAGCATTTGGTGAGGACCTTCTGTGCTCCTGTCGAATCAATCTCTACCCATGAGGTACAATGTGTGATTAGGTCATTAATTTGTTTTTTTATTCCACCCAAATTTTGTGTTCAAAGACCTCTCTGCCAGATGTTTTGAAGGACATAAAGATGAAAAGAAAATGGGACCTGCATACGGTACAAGGATCTTAAGATCTAGTAGGAGAAGAAGATTAGAAACAACTGTGTAGAAGAAGCAATGCAAAATCAAGGTGTTATGGTAGGAAGAAAGATTATGGGGATGGAAAAAGTATTTAAAAAGAGTATGTTCAGTTGCTTTCAGAAGTGGCTCTCTAGAGAGGATGTCCTCCATTCCATGTTAATTGTCACACTCTTTCAAATTCTCCAAAAACATGCATATGGTATTGGTCATCTAGTTCCTGCTCCCACCCACTCTCGATAGTTATCCCTGACCCTTGGGCAGAATTATATGGGCTATATAAAGAAACAGGGAATTCAGCCAAAAATGCATTTGGTGGGAGAGTGGCTTTCTGTTGAATTTGGAACATAACTCCTTTCATTTTCAGTCCTTTTGATGGATCTCTTCAATTGGACAGAATTAAAAACCAATTTCAGTGCAGATGCAAATAATCCTAACAAATTATTCTATAAATGGACCACCAATGGCAATACTTTGTGAGGTTAATAGCTCTTACTTATCAAATAAGGAAACTGAAAAACAGTAGGTGTGTCCGTGTGAGGCAAGTTGATTGACCCTGAATCCAGAGATCTGTTTGGTACTGCTGGTCAACATGACTGTGCTATATACAACCCAGAAGAATCCCAACATTCAGTGGGTTGGCTCATGATACACAGGGATTCCTATCTTTTGAAAAGTAACTTGTCATTTGCCAACTTCCGTTCTGAGGGAGAACCTGTAGTGAATAGGTCGATAGAGACCTCATCTGAACTCTCATTAGAAGAGGGGTGAAAGTAGAGCCAACTCTGAAGGGCCCACTAATCATATTATAACAACGCTTGCAAACTGGGATTGAGGAAACCATGGATGGGAGTCAAAGTACCTTGTTTTCTTTCACTGGAAATAGGTTGACATTTCTATCTATGTACAAAGTACTGACCCCAAAATTTCCACTAGAACTAGAAGATATAGGTCACATTATATGGTCTCATATGTATCAAACTTTCCCACTGAATTAGGACTTTGTTTACTTCAGTATATAATGAAATATAAATGCCATCCTGAGTCATCTTCTCTTTATGGAAATCACCTTAGATTGAGAAAGGAAGGGTCAAGGCTGGGGTAGGAGAATTCCTATACTATTTGATGTAGACCTTGCAAAATTTATGGCCAAAACATACATATTTTAATGAATGGTATTACGACATTAAAATCTTTTTCTAACCTCAGTTCTTCCTTGATGAGGGGACTTACTTTCTAGATTAAGAAATTATAGTAGTTAAAAATTCACAACTATCATGTATGGGAAGCAGTAATCCATCGTAATATAATTAATAACAATAGCAGCAAATAACCAATGAGAACTTTCTCTAAGCCAGGCAATGTACATATATTATCTAATTTAACTCTCACCAGACCCTTTGAGGTAGGAACTATTATTAATATTAACCCCATTTTACAAAAGAGCAAAAACTTCAGAAGCTTAAGTAACTTATTCCAATGTTACACTGTTGTGCTCCCAGATCATGATCCCGACGGCAACCAAGACACCAACTCCGATGCAAGTACAAAGAGAGGTTTTATTGATACAAGCTCAAGCCCGGTCTGTCCGTCTCCCATTGCAACTAGGAGAGAAGGGCCCCGAGTCCCGTTGGGCGGGGTGTTTTAAAGGGAGAAACTACGAGCAGGAAGTTAGGCTTTTTGTGTCGCCATCGGATTGGATAGCGAGGGTGACCCTTGGTTTTATTGGATGGGGCAGATTATGATGGGAGGGGGGTGGGACCAGGGGAACAAATTTTCAGTTTCTTTTTCCTTAGGTTTTGTTTTCCTGGGATTCCGGAAGGTCTCTCAGGGTGGGGCCCATGTCATAAGATGGCATCTCCTAGTCTACTAAATGGCGCCCTCTACTCTCTACATTCCCCCCTTCTCTAGTGCATAGGAAGCTCAATCCTGAGCTTCAGCAGTGGCAAGGTGTTGATATCTAGGGTGCAGAACCATCAGCTGTATAGCTCCTAATCTCTCATGTATGAGTTAAGATTACCTCCCTAGCCTGGTCCTGTACGCCCCCTTCGTCACTTAGCCCATAATGGGTCTGAAGCGTGAAGCAGACATTTTTCCCTGGGGTCCCTGGACACGGGCTGGTGCCTGAATTTCCTAGTTTAGCAGTGGCCGTCCAATACAGTTGACTGCCATATGAACACATCCTAGCACTAGTATAACATGAATGATGTACAAATGTGTGCCAAGTAAAAGAGTGGGTGCCCTGTCGTCCTCTTAATCTATCCAATGCTGACTGGCTCTGTTTGTAGCAATCAGCTGGGCAAGAGGGGATGGTTTGGTTGTTAGAGGTAACAGGGGCGATAGGAAAGCAAAGAAGAGTTATCAATATCAGTCTCACAGTTTTTGAAGGCGAATTCTCAAAGGATTTGTAGGGTCCTGGGAGGCTTTCCATTGCTGGAGATGGTCCTGAAGTGCCGCGAGGCTGGCAGGCTGGACGTGAGTGTGGTGGACCCAAGCCGCTATTCAGTTGACCTTGATGGCGGTTGGTGTGGTGAGGATGACGAGAAATGGTCCTTTCCAGCGGGGTTCCAAGTTCTTCGTGCAGTGTCTTCGCACCAGGACCCAGTCTCCAGGACGATGTTGGTGGGGTTCGGCCGTCGTCAGGGATCTGTATAATGCCTTGAGCCAACTCCAGATCTCTTGGTGAACAGTTTGTAGGGTTTGAAGGGAACAAATAAGCAGGTTATCATCTATTTCCATGTCAGTTATAAGCTTAGGTTGCAAGGAAGGAATTATAGGAGGAGGTCTCCCAAACATTATTTCAATAAGGAGTCCATCCCAGTTTATAAGGGGAATTGCGTACCTGGAACAGCGCAAAGGGGAGGAGAGATACCCAGTCCCCACCAGTCTCTTGGGCTAATTTTGTTAAGGTCTCCTTTAGGGTCCTATTCATTCTTTCTACCTGTCCTGAACTCTGGGGTCTATATGTACAATGTAATTTCCAATTTGCCCCAAGAACAGAAGCCAGCCCTTGTGTTACCTTAGAGATGAATGCCGGGTCGTTGTCAGGTCTGAGCATAGTAGGAAAGCCATACCTGGGAAGAAGTTCTTCCAGCAGTTTTCTGGTCACAACGGCTGCTGTCTCATTCTGTGAAGGGTAGGCTTCTACCCATCCTGAAAAGGTATCTATAAAAACTAATAAATACCTGTACCCGAAAGTCCCCTTTGGCAATTCTATGAAGTCCAGTTCCCAATAGGCACCGGGTCTGTCCCCCCAGAGCCAGGTCCCCCCGGCTTGTTTAGTGGAACCCGGGGGGGGGGGGGGTTAGTCATCTGGCAGGCCCTACAATGTCTTATTATGTATTCAGTCTTTGGGTTGAGATTTTTTATTTTGACTCGTGCATGGCAGATGAGATCTTGCATTTTCCGGGTTCCCAAGTGGGTGGCCTTGTGGATTTTAGATAGTAGTTGGTCTCCCAGTGCTTCGGGGAGGATGGCCTTTTTGTCATCAGTGAACCACCATCCATTGTCCTGGGTGGTGCCTGGCATCTGGGAAACCCAAATGATGTCATCCGGGGTGTAGGTGGGTCGTTCGGGGAGGCAGGATCCTCCAGGGTCAGGTAGAATGATGGGTAGTACGAGGGTGTCTTTCCAGTCCAGGGCAACCTGTCTCGCCATTCAGTCAGCCAGGGAATTTCTGGCGGCCATGGGGGTGTCCGGCTTTTGGTGTCCTCTGTCCATTGCATACATAACTGCTGCCCATCTGTGTACCAGGTATAGTCAGCTCCCTGTAGAGGCTGGTCCTGTAAGTCCACACGGATGCATTGGGAGTGTGCTAGGATCTCAGCGCAGTCATGTAGAGGAGCGTCCAGGTCTGGATCAGGCAGTAGAGTGGCAGGATTCAGAGCTGCAGGCTGCTGGTAAATGATCTTGGAGGGGTTTAGTAGCAATCCCTGATAATGGGTTAGTCTGGCGTTGCTGAGCCATCTGTCTGGGGGCTGTTTGAGGACCCCTTCAATGGCATGAGGGGTCATCACATGCAAAGCCTGTCCCAGGGTGAGCTTGTTCGCATCTTTGACTAACAGAGCTGTGGCCGCTATAATTCTCAGACAAGGGGGCCATCCAGATGCCACGGGGTCAAGTTTTTTTGAAAGGTAGGCGACTGGCCTTTTCCAAGGTCCTAAAGGCTGGAGTAACACCCCCTTGGCTATTCCTTTGTTTTCATCTATGAATAGATGAAACGGTTTGGTGATGTCTGGGAGGCCTAGTGCAGGAGCGGACAGGAGGGTCTGTTTTATGGTTAAGAAGGATTCGTTCATATCCTTTGTCCATTGGAACCCCTGATTCTGCTTTGTGGCCTCATAGAGTGGCCTGGCCATTTCAGTGAACCCAGGTATCCATAGGCGGCAGAATCCTGCTGACCCCAGGAACTCTCTTATGGCCCTGACAGACTGAGGGGTAGGGATTCTGAGGACCATTTCCTTTCTGGCCTCAGAAAGCCATCTTTGCCCCCCCCCCCCCACCCAGAACATATCCCAGATAGTTTACCTGGGTCTTGCAAAGTTGGGCTTTTTTGGCGGAGGCTCGGTAGCCTAGGGTCCTGAGAGTCCGCAGGAGGTCCTGGGTTCCTTGTAGGCAGGTTGTGTGCTCAGAGGCCGCGATGAGCAGGTCATCTACATATTGAAGTAAAGTTAATTCGGGGTGTTCTCGACGGTACTCACTGAGGTCTTCATGCAGGGCTTCGTCGAATAGGGTCGGAGAGTTTTTGAAGCCCTGGGGTAGCCGTGTCCAGGTTAGCTGCCCATGGATACCATTCGGAGGATCTGTCCATTCGAAGGCGAAGATTTCTTGGCTCTTGGGGGCCACGGGAAGACTAAAGAAAGCATCTTTTAAGTCCAAAACAGTGTACCAATGGTGATGTGGTGGCAAAGAGCTCAAAAGAGTGTAGGGGTTAGGGACAGTGGGGTGTATGTCGGCCGTCCGTTTGTTAACCTCTCTTAAGTCCTGGACTGGCCTATATTCCCCTGAAGATTTGCAGACCAGGAGGAGTGGAGTGTTCCAAGCCGACTGACAGTGGCGAAATATGCCCAGATCAAGCAGCCGCTTAATATGCAGGGTGATGCCGATTCTGGCCTCTGCAGACATCGGGTACTGTCGGACCCGTATGGGGTCGGCTCCCGATTTTAGTTCAATGAATAAAGGGGCTCTATGTGCTGCCAGCCCCATCCCTCCCGTTTCTGTCCAAGCCTGCGGAAATTGCCGAAGCCATAATTCTATGGATGGGTTGGGGCCGGTCTCAGATGTTGGCCCGTATAACCGATTTTCATTTTCCAGGGAGAGGGTGAGAACTTGGATGGGTTCCCCTCAATGATTGGAAATGATGGGACCCTGCCCCGGTTGAAATCTGATTTGAGCCCCCATTTTTGTCAATAAATCTCTTCCCAAGAGGGAGTGAGGACATTCAGGTATTACCATGAATGAGTGGGTGACCTGTCCCGTTCCCAGGTCCACAGTCCTTTGAGTGGTCCAGGGGTATTGCTTAGTCCCTGTAGCCCCCTGCACCCATGAGGTTTTGCCGGACAGGGGGCCTCTGGATTTTAGCAATACAGAGTGTTGGGCCCCCGTATCTACCAGGAACTGGGTGGGTTTCCCTCATCTCCAAAGTCACCCTAGGTTCAGGGAGGGGGTTCAAGCCCTGACCCCCCCTAATCATCCTCTTCTACCAGGATTTTAGCCTGGGGTTTTTTCATAGGGCAATTTCGAGCCCAGTGTCCCTCTTCTCTGCAATAAGCACATTGGTTCTTTCCAAGGGGGGACTTACCCCATCCGTGGTCACATTTCCCTCCGGTACCGGCCATATGTTCCAGTTGTCTTTGACGTTCTCCTGGTTCGGTGGTGGCAGCCAACATGATTCGGGCCAAATCTCGGTTTTGTCTTCTTTCTGCCTTAATCTGCCTGTCTTCTTCTGAGTCTCTATTATGGTATACCTTCTCAGCTATCTCAACTAAACCTCTTAATCTTTTAATTTCTTTTTAATGTCAGGGGCCGACTGATTGATATATGCTAGAGCAGTTGTTCCTAGATGCTCCTGTTTATCCGGATCAACATGTGTATATTGCCGGAACACATCCATGAGCCTCTCTAAGAAAGCTGCTGGGCTTTCTTCAGTTCCCTGTCTCAAATCATAGACCTTAGCCAAATTGGTTGGCCGTCTAGTGGCCGCTTTGAGACCTGCCAATAGAGCCTGGCGGTAGACCCGGAGCCTCTCCTTACCTTCCGGTGTATTGAAGTCCCATTCTGGGCGGATCACAGGGAAGGCAGCATCAATCAGGGCTGCTGTTGCAGTGGGGGCCCCAGTGGGGCCGGGCACATTCTTCTTGATCGCCAGGATATCCGCCGGCTTTGTGGGTTCCTGGGTTGGAAGGAAGAGTTTTAACCAAGGAGGGGGTTCTCAACCAGGTCCTTCCAGACATGGATGTATGGAACCTGGTATGGGTGGCCTCCCTGAGGCTGGTAAATGTCGTCTCCGATAGCCATGATGAGAGAACAGTTGAAGGTACCCTCTGGTGGCCAGCCTACGCCAAATGATGGCCATTCTGAGGAACAAAAGGTTGTTAGTTTTCCTTTTCAGATCTTAACCGAGAGGTCGTGGGCCCGCTTCCGGACATCAGAGAAATGTCCGCGAATGAGGTCTAGGGGAGAGTAAGTTGTCTGTCCCATGTCATTTCGTCAGTCAGAAAAGAGTTTAAGCGTCCGGAGAGATGACAGTAATAGAATTTAAGAGATACACAGACGAATGGACAACATAAAACAACAGACCTGTAACGGCCGGGGTTGTCCTCCAGACGAACGGACAACCTCAAACACACAGATGAACAGACAACATAAAACAACAGACCTGTATCTCAGATGAGGGGATCCCTAAGGATTTCCCTCCAGAGGGAGGACACGGAACGTCTTCCGGTCCCCCGTGGCCGGGGGTCGTCGGGTGCGTCCACCCTGCCCATTATTGACCGCCCAAACAGATACAGGTTTTCAGAGACTCACCGGTGCTATAAACCTCTCCAGGTGGTGGTCTTGGGGGTCGTGGGGATCCCGGACGAGCCCCCAAATGTTGTGCTCCCAGATAATGATCCCGACGGCAACCAAGACACCAACTCCGATGCAAGTACAAAGAGAGGTTTTATTGATACAAGCTCGAGCCCGGTCCGTCCGTCTCCCAGTACAACTAGGAGAGAACGGCCCCGAGTCCCGTTGGGCGGAGTGTTTTAAAGGGAGAAACTATGAGCAGGAAGTTAGGCTTTTCGTGTCACCATCGGATTGGATAGTGAGGGTGACCCTTGGTTTTATTGGATGGGGCAGATTATTTGATGGGAGGGGGGTGGGACCAGGGGGAACAAATTTTCAGTTTCTTTTTCTTAGGTTTTGTTTTCCTGGGATTCTGGAAGGTCTCTCAGGGTGGGGCCCATGTCATAAGATGGCATCTCCTAGTCTACTAAATGGCGCCCTCTAGTCTCTACAACACGCCAATACAAAGTAGGACAGTATTTGAAGTGGGTGCTCTGACCCCCTAGTCCATGTTTTCCTCCATTACTCTGTATCAAGGAAAGACACAGCTGACTTTGAATCGTGTCTCAGAGCTGGGCAAACTTGGACATGTTATTTTATGTTCTAAGCCTGAATATCTTTATCTGTAAAATTGATATAATAATGTCACTTCAAAAGATCATATGAGGATGAAAGAAAACCCTGTAGAAAAGCACAAAGTAAATCCCCATATTATAGCTATTACCTTGCACATAAATGTTTAACAGAATCTAGGGGATTTCTAGAAAAAAATAACAGAAGCTTTTGGTGACAAATTGAAGTGAAAAATTAGATAGCTAATAAAAGTTTTGTGTATACATATAAATTGTAATGTGGGGAAGCCGGGATGGCTCAGTGGGTTAAGTGCTCACTTTGCAGCCCCAGGGTCAGAGGATCAAATCCCAGCCCTGGCCCATGAAGAACCATATGCTGAACTGGGGTGGGGCCCCAATTCGGTTCTCACTGGGGCAAGCTTCCAATGTGGGAGGTCCCCAGTTCAACCCCTGGCTCAATGGGGCGTGGGAGGCCCCTGCCCAGTTCCTGCCCTGTGTGGCCCCCTACCCACCTGTGTGTAATGAAACTGTGTTGAAAACTGATGAGGTACAACTATGGAGACTGCTCTGGGCCCTTCCCCTTCGCTCTGCCTCTGTCTCTGTCAAAAACAATAAAATAAATCTTTAAATTGTAATGTGCACACATATAATTTTCATATCTGCCGATTACTTCATTTAACTTTTGAGTTCTCAGTACAACTATTATTAGATTATTAGTTTAAATTTAATTGTTTGTTAAGAATAATCTTAAAAAGTTAATGTGGGATTAACTGAGCAGATCACTCTCAGAACCTGGAAACTGGATGTGTAGCTATGGTTGTATGGTTAAGGCATTATTTTACATCTCCACTACAATGGATTGTGTAAAAAAAAAAATCTCAAATATAAAAATAAAAAGTAGTTCATGCATAAACATGATGCCCTGAAGCATATTAGATCTGTTTATCTCTTTGTTGAAAATGAGTGGTACTTGGTATAGTTTACATAACATGGCAGGGATCAGCTTGATAAAGTGTTTATATCACCTGGGGAGCACACCGGCTCATTTCCCCAACACCTTTCCGCATGACTAGCTTGCCAGCAAGTATAATAGCAAACAAAGTTTTAATAGGTCAAGAACAGAGTAACTGCTCATATTAACAGGAAGGAGACAGGGGCTTGACGTGAACCAAGGCTAATAACTGACACTTTCAGCATGCAATTTTGAATGCTGCTTAATGGGGAGTTTAGAAGAAAGGGCTTCTATAAAAGCCTGAGATGACTTACAAGCACTGGGGAAAAGGAAGAGGGAAAGCCGAGCAGCGTCGCTGTGCAATCACACTTGAAAATGACGGTGCACTTTAAGGCAGGTGGCTCAGAATCCAGTTCTTCATCACCTGTCCCCTTTCAATGAACTTCATTATTAAGTTTAAGGATTTATTGCATCTCCTGCATGTTTTCTAAAGCTGTCCAAACGAAGAGAGGCTCTCATATTTATTTGTTGTCTAAGCGAAGCTGCTACTTAGGATCTGTTTTTGTTGTATCACATCAGTTTTGCTGAAAGCTGCAACAAGACATATAAACATGTGATCTACCTTGGAACTTTTTGTGGCCTACCAGGGAAAACAATAAAAGGTTGAACATTCTCTCTCCTCCTCCTCCACTTCCTCTCTCTCTCTCTCTCTCTCTCTCTCTCTCTCTCTCTTTCTTGGGCAGTGTGATTATTTATGAAGCTAATAACAAGTACAGAGTTCAGAGACCCCCTTTTCCCCCAGAAGCACACATAATAAGTTTTTGCAAGTGTTCAAATGAACAGCTTTGTTGCTAACCCTAGCTTTAGCAGCCCATCAATGACAGAATATGCTCAGTATTGTGTGTACCTTTCTGCATCACCAAGAGGGAGGCACAGTCTGCTGCTGTATTTAAACAAGAATGGGCTGCCTGCCTTTCTGGAGAAATCTGTGTCTTCTGTGGGTACACTGTAATTGAAGCCCCTTTAATAATACAGGATGTGGAGAAGGTCTATAGGAAAAGAATTGGGAGTTCATGTGGAATGTTCCTTAGATACTGCCCACTGTAGCAAATAGGAAACTTTGTCAATATGTGTCCAGGCTCCTGAGGGATACGGATCTGTAACTGAATCATAGGTAAATAGATGGATTAGATATGGCAGTGGCGGGAAACGCATGTGGAAAAACAAAGAACAATTTTACAGGGCCTGCCTTCTATTTTCATAAGGAAACGAAGCCAAATCATCTGACAAGGGCAGAAATCAAATCATCTGTCAAGTCCCTCTGCCTTTCATTTATCACACAGTTTAATACCATAATGAAAACTAGCAAATGAAAAATGAAGTGTATGACCAATGAGAAATGCATTTTCTGAGGATACAGTAATGTGTTATTAGCCTAAACCCTCCACCCCATACAGGTAGAACTGCTAGGGGAGGCCCTGTGATCACACAACCCTTTTCATTCCAGTATGACAAATCCTGGGATAACATCAGCATCGCGATTAGGAGGGTATATAAAAGCTTTCCTCCGTCCTTCAGTCCTCTCAGTGGCCTGCATTCTTTTTTAATCTCATCTTTACATCAAAATCTGAGCTAGTAGATAGTTGCTGTATGTGAGCAGGAGCCCATAATCAACAAAAGTCCATATTCGGCAAAGAAATTTAGTGGTGGAAAGAGAATGGAGCTACCATTTATGAACTGTTCACTACGTACGAAGACTTATCTTCACAATCGCCATGTAAGGTAGTGTGAACCAGGACACTGAAAATTAAAACAATTAAAGTCATTTATCCAACCCCAAAAAAAGTGGTAGAGGCGGAATTTGGACCCAGGCTTTGTTGATGACAAATCCTATGCCCTCCCCACTGATTTGCTGCTTCCCGTAATCCAAGCAAGTAGAAAAGGCCCACAAAGTAGACCCTCGGCCTAGGGCAACTGAGTGGGAGTAAAGCAAAGAAAAAGGAACTCTTAGTAGATGGCTTTGACTATAAAATCTAAACTTTAACCATAAGGACTAACATTTGCTGAGCATTAGTATGTGCTAAGCAGTTTTTCAAAGTACGCTATTAACTTGTTTGATCCTCACAACCCTAGGAGTGGGTAGTATTCTTAATATCATTTCCAGATGATGGAATGGAGGCTCTGAGAAGTCAAGGAATTTGTCCAAATTGTATTCACCTAGCAAGCAAGAAAGCCAGGCATCCGCCCTAAGAGGCATGGCTATTAGGGTCTTCTCCCCAACCACGACCTCTCACTGGCCCTTACACCTAAAGACCAAGAGGGAAGTGAGAACTCACCTGGAGCAGAAAGGATATATGACAGCCTGTTGGCATATTATTACATAAGGAAAGGCTATTATTAACAAAATAGTTTTGGGAAGCTGGGATGGCTCAGCGGGTTAAGCGCTTTCCTTGCAGCCCTGGGGTCTGAGGATTAAGTCCCAATCCCGGCCACAGCCCATGCAGACCCGTATGCTGAACTGGGGCCAGCTTCCCACGTGGGAGGCCCCGGCTCTGTTCCCGCCCTGTGCAACCCCCCACCCACCAGTGTGGAATGAAATTTTGTTGAAAACTGATGATGTACAACTGTGGAGACTGCTCTGGGCCCTCTCCCTTCTCTCTGTCTCTTCCTGTCTCTCTGTCAAAAACAATAAAACAAAACTTAAAAAAAAAAATAGCTTTAGGAACAGCAATGACAATAGCTCTATTTAAATTATACCACCCATTAAAATAAAATATCATTTATCCTCCATTCTCCTGTCTAAACAGTGTAAGCTTGGAGAAGAGATAGCATTTATTTTATACACTTGATACAGTCTAACAGATTCGGAGTACTCCAATCCGTCTCTTGCTCCTAAGCCAAGATGATTAATAAGGCAGAATATATTTATTTCTAAGGAGCAGAGGAGTTGATTCTGATTTAGACAGTATGTGCTGTTGAGCTGCAAAACAAAATTGACCTCCGCGTAATTAGGTTGGACATGGTGGAGTGAGGACTTGAACACAAATACTTCTATTTTGACAAGTAGGATTCAAGAGCGGCTGGTTTCTTCTTTTCTCTTTTTTTTTTTTAAAGGAGGATGATAATTATTTAATATTTGTTGAGTGCCAACAGTGTACTCAGCACTAGGAACTGGATGTTGGAAACTGCCTGAAGGGAAATGTTAGCAAATTAAAATCCAGAGAATCAGCGTGACAGTGGCTGAGGAATACCTGATTAGGGGGAGACTCTCTGCACCTGTCCCACAACAGCAACGAAAAAGGAAAGAGAAAAAAGAAAGAAAGCCTGTGTGTGTGGTTTCAATTGCGGGGATGCAGTTGGGTGGGAAAGTCTGCTTTAAAAGAGAGATTTCCACTTAAGTGAAGCTAATGGAAAGGAACGTAAACTTCAGCAGGCCAGATAGAGGGCAAAAGAAGGAAGAGTCGATTCAAAGAACAAAGACATCAAGGCAAAACGATCAGCCTTGGGATGACTCTTCCCAGAGAAGGAGGCCTGGAGGCCCCGCAGCTGTGGGTAAGGGTGTGTGTGGGGGGGGGGGGGGGGGGGGGGGGGGGGGGGGGGGGGGGGGGGGGGGGGGGGGGGGGGGGGGGGGGGGGGGGGCAGGCCTGCGCAGAGCACAGCGAAATGATGGCTTGGCCTGTGTGCAAGGTGCGGACTATGACACCTGCCTAATTCTTTGGCCCTGGGGGTGGTGAGGGAACATGCACTACTGGTGGTAAAGGGGAAGCCGTGTCATGTGTCATGGAAATAGGGACATCAAAGGCAGCTACAATGGAAATTACATGTCATTACCTCACCAGGGGCTGATGGCCCTCACTTGGCAGGTCCTAGGGCAGCCAAAAACAAAGCAGCTGACCACAACCACCGCATCCCCTGTGATCCTGCTGGTAGCAGCAGCTATAGCTCCAGAGTGAGCAGGTTTCCCTGCAGACACGCAGCCTCAGGTCGGTGAGCCCCGGGCTCGCCTCTCAACCAGTGAGGTGGCATTCTGGAAAGACACACTGCAGTCGTGGAATTAGAGCACATTGGAGAAGACTTCGAAGCTCTGGAGTCCTTTGAAGGAGTCCCCAGAACCATGGCTGAAAGTGACAGCTGGTGGGTGCGATGCATGCTGACTTTGAAAGGACTTTACGGAAGAAAGAAAATAATCCTTGCAAGAGGCTATTAAATTAAATTGGTAACGATGGGACACGTGTTAAAATTCTGTTACATCTTAAAAACTACGGTAGTTAAGAGATGAAAAGCCATGATAGGAATAAAAGGCCCTTTTTTTTTTTTTTTTAATCTGTAGAAAGGTTAATTGTGGGAAGCCCACAGAAGAATGCTGATAACAGTTTTCTTCTGTCTTAATAACAACCTGGAAGAGAAAGATGAAAAGCAAGATGGCAAAACTGGTTGATGAAAAAGAATTATTTAAGGGTATTTGAGGCACAGAAGAGGCTGAGAGAGTCTAGAAAACAAAGACATGCAAGGGGAAAAACAGGAAAATTTAAAATATCCTGGCAAGTACAAATTCAGCTAAAGCAGGCAGAGGGCAGGCAGTCCATCTCAGAAAGAAGCGAAAGCTCAGATCACACCCGACCAGGTGTCTCCAGGACTTGGCAAAGCGGGTGTGGTTGCCCTGATGGTGTTTCTTCTGTAGGATTCACCGAGACTAGAGGTTGGTCATTGTGGAGACTAGTTCATCATCTGCCACTATTAGACCTGAGTTCCTCAGCATTTTATTTTCTCTAGCTATAAAATGAGGACAATAAAATTAGCCTCGTTTGTAGGTATACTGAGGCGTCAGGTCTGTTCTTGCATGAAAATTCCAAGTGGGACAGTTTTACCTCCGTATATTTATTGACTGAATTCGTGGCTAGTTCTCCAACACAGCCCCGTGGCTTTTGCATTCCATTCTTCTGTCCGCCTTTGGCACATGACTGCAGCTCCTTTCTGTTCAGGAAAATAGCGGCTTTATTTCCACAGATGGCACCAAAGCATACCCTGTGTGTATAAGTCAGTCATTGTCCCCTGGAGAAAGGTGGCTGTTCATGAATAGGAAGTTAATCAGCTTCTTATAAGATAAATTGTAGCTATTTCAAATGTAAAGGAAATGCTGTCCCACCCCAAAGCCTGGTGAATACTATCACAGTATGCCAGGAAGTGAACTCTGCCTCTCTGCTACTTCCTCCTCCATTCTCTATCCCCCGACATCTGAAGAACAGAGCCACCTTTGAAAAACTAACTAGGACAGGAGTTTAGGTGGACCTGTGGCTGACGTGGATGGTACCAGATAACAGCAGTAGTAAGGGTAAGAGGGGCTGATATGGTAACACCTGCAGAGTACGTTACAGTTAAAGAAGTACTTTCATGCCCATTATTTGTTTGATTCTCACAAACACCCTGTGGTGGGAGTCCACATATCACCGTCGCACAGATAAGAAAACCAAGGTCCAGAAACATTCACTGCTAGTTAATGAACTAAAGAGCTGGAACTGCACCTTGGCTGTTCTAATTACACAAACCCATTCTCTTTCTACCTCACTGAGTAAAAAAAGAAAATAAGTCCATCTTTCTTTCAAGACTTCAATAGACCCCATAGGCATGTAGGTGGTTGTTATTTATCATACCTGTGATTTTTGCAGACTCCTGTCCTGCCACCTCCAGCACACACACACATGTGCACACACACATGCATGTACACGCTTCCCTCACCCCAGCCTAGCCTGGACAGACAGCGCTTAAGGTAAATGGAAGTGGCAACTTTGACACACTTGTTAGCTAGAGGAAACCACTGGAGGGGTGTGTTTACACAAGCAACATTCCCTTCAGGAGGTCTGTGGAGATTCTGCTATCTATTTGCATTCATTTTATGTTAGTGATTTTCATATTACATTAGCAAATTTAATTCCCCACTAATGTGAGCTAGGACATTACTAACACAATGAGACTTGATTTAACAACTTTCAGACTTTGGTGGCAAAGGCAAATTTTGCTAGCAGAACACCAATTCCAATCTCTAATTAAAAAATAAATCAGATATGGGGACATCAGTAGTTCCTATATTTCAGTTCAAGACTACACCCAAGGTTGAGGGTAGGAAGGTTTGGGTCCGAGAAGTTTGTAAATGGGAAGAGTTAGCTTGAGGAACCACTGTTGGACTGGAGATCGTACTTATGTTATTCTGAGTTAAAAGAATATAATGTGTGACTTATGTAGCTTCTTACTCACTAGCCTTAGTAAAGCCACAGGAAAGCATGAGTGTTCAAATCACCAAAATAATTGTCAAATCTCATTTATGGAGCCAAGGCAGCCCCTCCAACATGTTGTCCATGTGTCAGACAACAAATGACTTAGCCTCAATGGGGCTACCTTGCTCCCGACCAATAATGCGGGAAGTATTCAAACAAGGAATCTCTTGAAAAAGAAAAAAGAAAAAAAAGCCCCCACTTTAATTCAAAATTGAGATAAAACCATTTCTGAGACTACTTTCTCTTTCTGTTGTTCCCCTCTTACCATCCAGTGTTTTTTGGTTTTTTTCTACTTAGGAAACCATTTTTTCTAGCTAATGGTGTATAGACATCGGACAATGCCCCCACTAGGAATTAGCCAGTGTACATGGATTGCTAACAGGTAAAAACCTTGAAAACTAGAGTTTCTAATGTGGTTAGTGTATGACCAGATTTACCAATAAATTCTATTTTTTTAAAAGCAGATTTTGCGCTTTTATAAACACTAGGAACTACTACAGAAGCTTCCCTGAGGTGACCATCTGCCAGCAGAGACAGGAGTTGAAAAGTCAGATTCTGTGGTTCTGTGAGGTCTCTGAAGAACCTCAAGGTACAGGCAGCGACTTTCCATGCTGTGGAGGGACCTGCTAGCTGGATGGCAGATGAAGTGAGGTGGTGGTGAGGTTAGTTTCTTGCTACTCCAACTGGGCAGCCAGACCCTGCCCCACCCCCTTTTTTTGTTCTTTGTAAAGGAGAGGGAGAAAGCTCCAAGTGTGGGGATTGGCCTCTGTGCATGGTACTGTTGGCTGAGTGTGCCCAGGAAATCCTGAGGGGTTACTCTAGTATGAATTCTTATTTATTCTAGGCTTCCATAAAAAGTGATGGAAGCCAATTGGAAATGCTTTCAGGATCTGGTAAGAAGCTGGAAAAAGTTGAACATATTTTATAAACAAAATTGCCTTTTTTTATCTGTGCATTATAAATACGTAATTCAAGTGGCCAGCTATTCCAAAAATACAGAATTGTATTCAAAGTGCCAAGGTTCTCAGGTTACAACCTAACATTACCCCACAGAACTTTCGGAACATCTGCTTCAATGTTCTGGGAGCAAGCATGTGTCTCAAACTCATCTTCAGATCTGAAACCCCTCTCTATTATTATTATTATTCTTTATTCCAGGCTAGGATTTCTTGCCATAATGTATACGTGCATGCATTGTATAATAAAACTTCCCTGATTACCTTATAACTGCACATTAAAAATTTACTAAGATAAAATTAATGTGATTTTAATAACATTGTTTTAATATACTGACTATCAGGTGACAGGGAAAAAACTATTTGGAATACAGTGTGCAATATGCCTCTTTTGCAGCACCCTCATACCAATGACTGAACTGGCAGATGAGCATTGTGTCTTATAATTTCTGATATGTGCATCCCAAGGGAAATGGCTGAAGTTAGGTCTTTTAACATGCGACCAGACAATGCCTTTGTCACTGTAATATAGAGAAGTTCGCTGTGTGATAGGAAGACTGGGCCAAATCAACATATACAGGACAGTGTTTCCGGTATGAGATTCAGCCAGAGCACATAACTTCAAAGAACCTTTTGATGGAGAAAAAATGTTTTCATTCGCTCGTTTTATGATAGTGCTGCAGGATACTTAGAGTTGATTTACTATAATGACAGGACCTGGCTTCTGTCCCAAAGGAAAAGAAATTCTACTTTTCTCCTGCCACCTACCTACCACATTTATTATTCCCAGTTAGCAATGTGGACAAGCAAGTGATGAGTTAAAGAGAAAGATGGTTGGAACAAGGCAAATAGAGATCATTAGCCTCCCACCAGAGTCACTTGCATAAGGCTGTGACTTGGCAGGAATGTTCCCATGGTCAGATGCCTGCTTGCTTCAAACCCCAATAAAGAGACAAGACCTCCCAGTTCTGCACGGCTGCTGAGGGGATCTGAGGGGCCAGAGAGGAGTAACAGTCTGGCTTCCACCCAGTTGGGCAAAGACTCAGCCAAGGAAGTGCCAGGACACTGTGCTGACCCACTTCGGACCCTTCCCCTCTGTTTGTTCCCAGGCAGAAGAGATACAAAAGCATCACTATGGTGTGGTGAAAAGTTGGAGAAGCATTCTGGAAATTGACATGCAAATAAGCACTGCAAGTACTCCCCTTTGTCTGGAACATTCCTGTCCCTAGGACTTGCAAAAACACCCATCAGAAATTTTGAGCGGTTGTTTCTCTGCCATATCCAGTCTGAGTTGGCACAAGATACACTAACCAAGCCCCCATCAGATGACCGAGAAGCCTGCAGTGTTAGCTGTAACAAATCCTGTTCTATGTAACAGCACATATGCATTTGAGTGGCATGCTCTGTGAATGATCCTAGTTGCCTACAAAAGTCCTAAAACCATGGAGTAATCATGCTTCATAATCAGGGGTCATGAGAAAAACCAAATATTTCAAATAGAACAAAGGTAACTGTCTCTACAACACCACCTCCTGCACTCTGACCAGATGCACAGCTCTTTGCATAAGGACATTCAAGTTCTAGACAAGGGTCTTCAGACAAAATCCCTACCTTAGTCACTTAATCATTGCTTTTTAAATCAGCACTGCCTCTGATCACCTACGTGTTAAGCTCCCACAAAGAGATCCCAAAGCATAATAGATACAGTGCTCAATGGAGTCCAATGTTACGTATGAAAGTGGCACTGATTGAATGGCCTGCCCCAGAGTGCAGAATGTCTCTTTGGTTTCATTGATGATAAACACTAGAACTTAAGAAAACTGGACTATTCTTACAGTGGGTAGTGCAGGCCATGTGTAAAAGGAGGCGGGCTTGAGGGGCAGAAGATATGAGTGCTCTGAAATCTGGGCTCTTTATTAGATTATTACTATGTTCATTCTGATTCTAATAAAATAAAATTTTCTAAAAACCTGCTTTTGTTTATACCACCCTTGTCCAAACTGTGGCCCACGGGCCATCTGCGGCCCAGGAGGACGGCTTTGAATGCAGCTCAACACAAATTTGTAAACTTTCTTAAAACATTACGAGATTTATTTGCATTTGTTTTTGGCTCATCCCCTATAGTTAGTGAATTTTATGTGTTGCCCAAGACAATTCTTCTTCCAACGTGGCCCAGAGAAGCCAAAAGAATAAACATCCCTGGTTTATACTGTGTCTCACTCTTCTCACCAACATGAAGCAGATTCACTATGTGGTACAGGGTCACTTACCATCATCATGCGTTACTCCTCCCAATTATTCCAGAGCTAACCCTTCTCAAAGAGCATCAACCTTCCCTCCCTCTCTCTCACTGGAGACATTCTCTGCCAGAAAAATCAGGCCACACACCCGAAGCTCTGTTGCTGAATTTTTTTTATCTGCTATCGGCCAAGAAAGATTATTTTAATTCCGTATCAGTTCAATTGACTTAAAAGGAACTTGTCATCTCATGTAATAAGCCCAAAGGAAGGACAACCCTAAGATTGGTTAATTCAGGGATCCAAGATCATCACAAACCAGGTTTTTTCTATCATTCTGCTCTTACTTCCTCAGCTTCTGAGTCTTTTCATCAGCACTGCCTCCCACTTAAATTTGTGGCAATAGCTGTAATAATATTAGAACCTAGAACAGTGACTGGCATCAGCAGAAACTCAAATACTTGTGTGACTCAATCGTGAAACCACATGTGGGCAACTATACCCACAATGGCTTTAAATTATTATTATTACTAATTTTGAGAGAAGTTGTGAGAGGGGGAAGAGGGAGGCGGAAAAGCCCAGAGTGGTCTCCATATTTGCACATCATGAGTTGTGACATGGTTTCATACCACACAGGTGGATGTGGAGCCATGCAGGGTGGGAACCAAACCGGTGGCCTCCCACATGGGAGGCAAGAGTCTTCACCATGGAGCCACCCAGCGGTTACCAGTTGCACTGCAGTTCACATACAGGGTTGCATGGACCAGGGCTATGAATCAAACCCTGGACCTTGTGATTGCAAGGCAAGCACTCAGCCGCTGAGCTGTCTGACCCACGTGGCTTTAACCAATCATGTTTCGTACCTGGGGCTGAAGAACGTATCTAGACAGAGGGAGATAAAGGCACAGGGGGAGAGAGAAATGTTTGGGGGGAGAATGGGATATTTATAAGGAAAAAAAGAAAGCCAAGAAGAGTTTTGGGGTAAGTAATCAACAGTGCCAACTATACATTCCTGGTTGATTTCCCTTTTTAAAAGCAAGAGAGAATTACCTCATTAATTCTGAGGCAAGAAAAATACCTTATTCCATTGATTCCATTTTTTCCCCACATGACTATCTTTGGGGGTGCATCTTAAAATCAATGCTATATTATGATCCTATAACTAGCAATATTTTTTTCCTTAGTGTTTCATAAAAGGATGGGATACCTTAAAATGGATGATGTCTTAGGGTCAATAAAATCTTACAATATCCCTTGAAATATGGTTGGCTTCTGAAGTATGAAGTAATACTAAGGAAGAAAGAATATTATCATCATTGTCTAAAGACACAAAAGCGGGCTGCTCTTAAATAAGCCAGTTTCGAAATCTCTCATGATCTTCGGCAACATTGGACATTCTCTTTTTGTCTTGCCTTCCTATTGCGAAGCTTTGATTTAAGATAATGTCTGAGCACAGATGCTTCCTTCGGAAGTGTCATTTGACCCAGATTGTATGTTTTTATAGTCTGAGCCAATTAGTTAAAGTGACTTTGACTATAATAGGGACCTGTGACATTCCTCAATATTATTGCATTAGTCACCCAGGAATAGTTTCTGGCCTATGTTTGTAATCTGTCTCTGATTGTGCTTTCTTCATCCTGATATTTGTATGATTGGTAGCTGTCCTATAAAATAATGACCTCTGCATCCTTGAAATTAAACTCTCTGTGATTTTCTTTATTTCAATAAGTTCTTGGCATTTGATGGAACAGTGTGAGTCATCTCTATTGTTCTGATTACTAATCAGGGTTGTTGGTTTGTTTTTCAATCTTTTAAATGTATATTAACCAAATTAGAGTTGGCCTGGGAGTCAACTTGGATTGTGCTCCCAACTCTATTCCTGGAGAATGGACTAAACCTGGGCGAATCGCTTACCTTCCTCTGATCTCTTTTTTTTTTTTTTTTTTTTTTTTTTTTTTTTTTTTTTTTTTTTTTTTTTTTTTTTTTGCTAAACATGGGGAGCTTATTCTAGATCATCTAGCTCTCAAAGTCTGTGCTGGCATGGGCATGTGGTGCCAGGGCTTATGTATGTGGAACTATCATTCCAGCCTCCATTCCAGGGCTGCCTTGGAACAGGGCTAGACCTCATTAAATACACTAACAACTATGAAAAAGTTAGATGAGGCTTGGCCAGGAACCCCTTGAGGGCAAGGCAGTGTGTTGCATTGCTCTCTCTTGGCATTAACCCATCACCAGACAGTATCATTGTAATTCATTTCTGTATCCCCAGTTCCCCACAGAGTATAAGTTCCTCATACAGATTTGTTGAATAAATAAATAACTGAAATGTAGTATTCCAACTACTGTTTCCCCTTAGCCTTGATGGAAACCATAGTTCTCCTTTCCTTCCATGCCTTGTTTCTGTGTTCTTCCCTATCATGTTTTTCTCCTTTTTTCTTCCATAATTCTACATTTGCATTTATTTTTATTTCCTCTTTTTTTTCCCCTCATGGGTATCATGGCATTTTTCATTGGTAGATGTCCTACTCTCTTCTTTGTGGTAAAATATGAGAATACAAGACATGAAAATTCCCATTTGGACCATTTTTAAGTGTACACTTCAGGAGCAGTAAGTACAGTCATATTGTGCAACCATCACCACTGTCCGTCTCAGAACTTTTTCATCATCCTAAACTGAAACTCTGTACCCATTAAACGATAGCTTTCCATCAGCCCCTGTCCCACAAGCCTCTGGTAACCATTATTGCACTTTCTGTTTCTATGAATCAGCCTATGAAAGGTACCTCATGTAAGTGAAATTCTACTCCCCTTTATATTTTGGAGATTTTTCCCTTGTTCCTGATCCTTCTGTCCCTTTCCTTTTCCTTTTCATTTCTGTTGGTCCTTACTGCTGCCCTCTCCTTGCATTGTCTCATTTTCTCTATCCTTCTATGCACCCCTATTGCTATCTACTGCAGAGCATGCCCTGTGCATTTTCTTATTTCTTCTATCTGAACCTAATTTTTATACTTTAATTCATTCTTTTACAAAGTTGTATTATATTTAAATGTGCTACAAAACATTTTAAGGGCAAAAATACGACCCTTTAAAGTTTTTGAAAGCAGGTTTCTGGAAAGGCCAAGTTCACAAAATGATAGCACTCCAAGGCACTGAACAGAGAGGAGAAAGAAGGAAGTTGATATAGTTAGAAGGGATTTGCCAGCGAAACCATTGTCTCTGTTTGAAAACCATTGTAAAAGTTATATAATGCCAAATAACGTAAGTATTTTATGGCATTTTTCTTCTAATCATGGAGAATACACACACACACACACATTGTAGGATTTATATAAACTTACACAATGCCAAATAACCCAAGCATTCTCTGGAATTTTTCTTCTAATAATGGAGATTTCGGTTGTCTGGAAAGTATCCAGCCATGTAATATGAAAACTAGAGGCATTTATGGCAGGAATTTTTCTGGACAGCCCTCATACATGTATACGTACTATATGGATATGTACGGTATCTCACAAAGAGACAAAAGTCCATTTCCTCAGTGATAAAAGATAGAAAGGAGTCCTAGAGTTCAATTACAACGGCACCTCTCTCATAAGGTGGAAGTTAGGCACTCTCATTATTGATGTTCAATACCAACCTTTCCCTAAAATCTAAACTGTGCATAGTGGGCTGAAACAGAATATTTGGGGGGAAGTTATGAATATTAGATGCACCAATTATTTAAACACACAAATATAAGCACATAGATATTATTATAGAATAACAAATATATGTTTTATAAAATCTGGAAAACAAAGTAAAAATTAAAAATACTCCAAATTCCTACTCCCCCTTTGCCAGTATCCCAAGAATTATTTTCCCATGCCCCAAGACTCTTTACAAATTTATTGCAGTAGGGATGAAAGAAAGTTAAAGACTTCTAAGTAAACTACAATGAATAAATCTAGGTTTACTTTAAGCCATGATCTATAAGCAGCAGTGGGTGTTTTGAGTGTACAGTCATAGAAAATGGATCCTCCTTAAAATGGGAAAAATAAGAGTGCTTATATGAAAGCGTTGTGACAACTAAATTAAATGTGTGTAAGTTACCTGGTATTAATCCTAATTACTGTACCTCAGAGCTGGGACTCAACATATAATAGCTATTAATGAAACCTAGCCTATCAGCCAGCATACGGTGATGTTGCAAATTTTGAGACATTTGCGGTGGTAGTGGTTATATTAATTTTTTAAATATCTAAATATCTATTAATTCGTGCATTTTCAGTTGTTTAGGCCTGGGAAAGCATATGTCAGTGGCACATGCAACCCATACCAGCAGCTGGTTTGCAAACTCAAAGCTATGATGTGGTTACCAGTATAAGAATAGCATTTGTATCCATTTCACTTTTCTACCCCTCCCCCCTTATTTTCTCAGTGTTCCTAAGTTCCTATAATGTTGCTTCATGTGTATAATTCTTGAGTGTTTTTCTCTCACTACTTAGCCCTGCGTACTTATCTTTTCAGCCTTCGCTCTCTAGTTTCTTTCTTATTACCTCACATCTTTCTTCCTCCTCATTTTTATGCCCTATTTAATTCCTACTTTTTTTTTGTATTTGCATTTTCTCACATTCCCATTTCTTTTATAGAACTTTCTAGTGAAAGCAATGAATGTAAAATTTTCTTACCATCTTGTTGCCAAGTTCATGATTTCTATCCATTTCTGAAATTTATCAGCCTAAAAATATTTTACCTAAAGTCATGTTTAGGATAATAACACAACCGGGAATGTTAGTGAATATATGAACTTTGAAAACAAAATAGTGTCATATCTATAGGCCACTTGTTTTTTCCAAATATTAATCAGATTCATATTTGATTTGGTATTTTAGTACAGGTACCTCATAAGTGCTCAACAAATGTTTATTGCTCAAATTTAACTTACATTAATCAAACTTTTCCTTCCTATAGATTCATTTGATTCTCCCCACAACCTCCTGACATTAGACAAGACATTTCATATTGTGCCCTTCATAGGAATAAGAAAATGGATGGTGGAAAGATATGTGATTGACTTGTGACTATAGAGCTGTTCAGTTGCTAAACCAAGCCTAGAACTCAAGCTTCCTAATTCCAAGGCGTATGCCCTGTCTCTGTGCCATGTCTGTGGTCATCATTCTGCCCAATGGTACCACTTTCATTATCCCAGGACAGAATCTTCTCTCTGGGTCTCAGGGGACTACTGACCATTACCATTTTTTTCTGCTCCTTGATCCATCCAGTAATCCCAAAAATAGATGTAAAGAGCCAAGCTGCAGAGATATTAGCAACACCAACAGCAACCATAAAAGCCAACATTTACTGAGTGCTCATCATGTGCAAACGATGTGATTTACATGGATTAGGTTCATGTAGTCCACAATACAAGGCCATTTGACGTGACTACAATAGAGTTTCTAAAAAACAAAAGCAAACAAACAAACAAATATATATATATATACATACACACACACACACATACAATACACACATACATATAGATAGTATTTAGAAAGAGAGAGAACAAGAGAGAGAAAATATATATAATTTAACTATTGTATGTCTTACCAAACAGTACCAAAATTGTTTTACAGAGAAAACAGTGTATCTGCCCATATGAAGAGGAAAAGAAGAAAAAGAAGCAAAGTCCTGAGTTTAAAATGAAATCTAAATAGAACCAAGGAATCTGATCTCACAGTCCTTTCCTTCTTAACAATGAGTCACCAATCTATACTGTTCACCCTGCTTCTGCACTGAGCTAGTAATATGAGAGAATGTAGATCTTTATATTTAGGATTGCCTCGCTGTTTGGGCTCATTCTAAAGGTCTTCTTTCCATAGAGAGGCACGGTTTCTCCTTAAGGTATCTGTAAGATCTCCCCATTACCCTCCTGTATGCCTGCGTTAATTGTTGGGACACTGTCAGCAGATCATAGCAGAATTTGGAGATGTTATTATGATAAAGAGAGAATAAAAAATCCCATGTCTAGGGAGAAGAAACTCTAGGGCAGAAATCATATCAATTGCAGCGGTGTGGGGTGGCTCATTGCCAAATGTGAATTTCGAAGAAAAGAAGGTAGTCAGTACAATAATAATTATTATTATTACTAATATGAAAAGAGAAAAGCTTGGTTCTAAGGCTCACTGAAAAGTTTCCCTTCAGTCTTGAGTGATTCTTCGTTAGAGCCTCCCTGGAGTACAAGCCTATAATTTTAATTATATCTTGGCATTCTCATAAAGCAAACAGCCTGCTCAAGGTAGTATTTATTACCTGTTAGGAAGAATCCTTATGAATATGCTTCAGAAATTCCAAGTGCAGTGATCAGCAATGGGCCTTTTCAAGGACAGAAGGGGCGAGTTGGAATACACATAGGAGAAAAGTTGCTCATTAAGGGAAGGTTTGTTATCCAGAAACGTATAATTAAGGTAACAGTCCCAGCTTCTGTGACAGCCAGCACTCGGGTAGTTGTTTGATTGCTGCATGGGTCAGGGATCAGCTCCTGCTACAAGATGTAGCCACATTAGTGTGTTAGTGAACAGGTTACAAACTAAATTACAGCTGCCTTTCTCTAGCACATTATTGTCGGTCTTCATTGTTTTGTTTTTACTGTACATCAGCAGGACTATGGCTTCTGAGGACTTTGTGTGACAGGTTAGGCATTTTATCCTTTGAGTAAACAGTAATCATGGTGTGAAGAAAGTGGGGCATTGGAGAATTTTTCCTATTCTTTGAGAATTCCACTCTTCCTTTTTAGTTTGCTCCAAGGGCTCATTGGGGATACATATATTAAGCCCTTTAAATAGTTCATAATAAATCTTTGTCTCAGGCTGATTCTGACAGTTTTTTAAAGAGTCTTTTAAGAGAGAATCCTCAATCATTTGTTAATCCATGGGGTGATCTTCAGACTTCAGGAAAAAAAAATAACAGCCAGCGCTCTTGGGTAGTGAAAATACAATGTAGGGGAAAAAAATATATAAATATGGAAAATCCCAAGAAAATCACCTTCCTGAGATTACTTACATGTTCTGCATGTATCTAAATGCTTTCTTTTTTTCCCAACAAGTCAAAAAGAGAAAGAAAAATCATTGTCGTAAGAATGAGGATTTTTTATGGTAATTTTATGTTTTTAGACTCACACGCATCTCCTAAAATGTTAGACTTCAAATCGTGTAACAGAGAATATTCTTTTTAAAGCAAACTAATTCTCCTGGTAGAAGGATAATTTCTTCTTTGCCCTTGTTTCCCCTTTAAGACTACTTCTGTCTTCCCCTAAATTATATGCACACTGCTATTTTACCTGGTTGAGGAAGAAGCATTCCACTTTTAGATAAAGGATTGTAGATATTGGCTACTAGTGTCAACAATAAAACTTTGAAGGGCAAGACACAGCTTCTAGATAATAAATACCTTTCTAGATTGGCTCCATACATTTTATCTGCCACCTTAGATATAAGCTAGTATGTCAAGTATATTGGATGTTCATAATTTCAAGAATATAACATGATTTTAACACCAAAAAAATACATGACACTTACCAGAAGAAAGTAAAAGCAATATTACCCTCCATAGAAAAAATTAATATTAGTAATTATTATAATACCTGAGCATTATGTGTGCAATGAAAAAAAAGTACTCTAATGTCTCTCTACAGAAGAAAAGTGCCTAATTTCAAGTGTGTTATATATAAAACATTTACGATCTTAGGGAAACTTACTTGCATGCACCGGTATATGGCTTTGCTTATAACTGAAATGAGCTCCTCTCACGCCGCCGTCTTGACGACGTCCCTGAATTAAATTTATAACTGAAATGATTAAGAAGGAAACTAAGGAACACAGGTTATAGTTTTGGGTAAAATAAGAGAGTAAACATGGTGACACAGGCCTTTTCTCTGAATATGCGATGGGAACCTCTCTGTCATTTCTAAAATGCAGCTTCTCAAGCCATTGGAGAACAACAAGAACGTTACTAATGACGTGAAAATGGAGTTTGTTAGAAATAAACACAATAGTGAAATGAAGAAATGGGCAAAGTCTGGCCTGCTATTATGGATGGATTCATTCTCACCTTACGTCAAATAATTGAAGACCCAGAACGAAGGCAGCCATAAGTACCTGAACCCCTGCAGTCAGGAGGATTAACCACAAAACAGTTATGACAAATGCAGTGGGAATGGCCGCTCCCAGGCAACCAGGCATATGTGCTGCCAGTCTTTAAATAATTATTTGGCATTCTAGAATATACAATGTAGACCCAGAGACTAGCTGATATAATGCCGAAACTGTTAGTGTTAAAAATATCAAGTACCTCATTAGAGAGCTGTATGTGAAGCAGGGAAAGGGGCAGTAATTAATATCAACAAATTTGATTTTTCCCTAGTTTGAAAAAAGGCTGCTTCTACCCCATTTTCACCCTTACCATTAGCAATGGCTTTTATCTTTTTAAATTGAAGAAAAGAGGGTAATTCTACAGCAAGAATAATTGCAAACTATGAAAATAGATTTTTTTTAAATGACTCCTTTTATTTTTTTTTTTTGTCCCCAACACTTGAGATTATGTATAGCCTTGAAGAAACTATACAAATGAATTAATGTTAGGTTCAGATATGGAAATGATGTCTACACATATATTATGATGCCTACACATATATGAGCTGACCAAGATGGTAATGATGAAGCCTTATCTTTCTCACAATAAAGCAAGGCTATGTCTGGCAAAAGATTAGAAGACTTTGTTTGGGTACCAAGATGGAGCAGTAGTCACTGAAACCTATTGGATTCTAATAGAGAGTAAAATTTGCTTAATTAAAGACTTCAAAAATTAATATTCATTAGCAGAAAAACAGTTATAGATTATTATCAGGTTATTTCCCATTTTTAGCTCCTCTAAATTATTGCAAAGTATAAATAATGTTACTAAGAATATTCTACAATATATAACCCTCAACCATTTATTGATGATGGATTTAATACAATACTTCTAACTGAAATCATTTTGAAAAATAACCACTTCAAGTCATGCTGGAATAGAGCCATAATAAAACCAACAAATTCTAGCTGCCCAGTCAAATTCCTCCTATGTGATAGAAAATAATAAATTAGCAGAGGAAGTCAGGATGGCTCAGGAGGTTAAGTGTTCTCTTTACATCCCCAGGGACAGAGGATCGAATCCCGGCCCCAGCTGTGCAGACCCATATGCTGAACTGGGGTGTACTTCCTAAGCAGGAGTTTGTTTCCCCCAGTTTGTTTCTCGCCCCCCAGTTCAACCCCTGGTTCGAGGAGGCATGCCTCTCATGCAGGAGGCCCCCAGCCCAGTTCCAGCCCTGCATGGCCCCCACCTACCTGTATGGAACGAAACCATGTTGGAAAAACTGATGACATACAACTATGGAGACTGCTCTGGGCCCTCCCCCTTCTCTCTCTGTCTCTGTCTGTCTTTGTCTCTTTCTGTCTCTGTCAAAAACAATAAAATAAATCTTTAAAAAATAATAAATAAATAAATTATCAGCAGATACGGACTCAGGAGACAATTGTGGAGACCTGCCAACCCAGGCTCCCCCAGGACACACACCCTCATACAGGAAAATCAATGTCGGCCATTGTGCTGGACTCCGTATCTGAGAAGGCAAATTTGCAAAAGCCACATGATCACACCAGCATTCATTTAAGATTTTCCATTATTGCATAGTTCTCTAACACTCTTCAAGTGAGAACGTTCCAGTTATTCAGAACTATTTCCCTGTCCAACCAAAGTATCTCAAGCCAATCTTCTAAACTCCTTCATTCTTTTTCCAGAACCACGTGACTATTTTCATGTCCTTCCTCAGTGCCACCGAGAGTCCCCATTCTTCTAGGAGCAGGGTTGCCACATTTAGCAAATAAAAATACAGGAGTCCCAGTTGAATTTGAAATTTATATGCAATAGGTATTTGGGTCATACTAAAAAAAAAAAAAGGCTTCACTTATCTGAAATTCAAATTTAACAACACGTCCTTATTTTATCTGAAAATCCTAATTAGGAGTAAATGCTGCTATAGCCACCATCTTGTCCACAAACCCCACTTGTACCTCTTCACCCTAACTGAAACCTGTCTCCTATAGATACCACTACTCGAAATGCTCTGTTAATAGAGACCATGATCCTATGCTTCTGACTCCCCCAACATGAAAGCTCAGTGACCATCATAGTTTGTTCCCACTGCCATTTCCACACCATTTCCCCCAACATCATCCCTTATAGCTTTTTCTTAAAAGAAAAAAATGGCATTCCTTACCTGTTCTCAGTGCCATTGTCTGTCAACATCCACATCACTCACTGACTTTCCTCGATGGGGTCCGCTGTGCTCAGCAGTCTCACGGAGGCAGCAGATGCCAGAAGGAGCGTCCAGGATGGGTAACTGTTCCGCGTGCATGCCCGTGACTGCCAGTGCTCAAAAAGCTCGTTCTCTGACTCACCTTCAGCCACCCATTGGCACAATAATACCTTGACCTTGAACTGTCCTTTGTTTTTAAGATGCCGAATATCTGGTTAAAAAAAAAAAATTGAGAAAAACTTTCTAAGATAAGAGAGCAACGAAACAAGTTACAAAGGGGGAAATGTATAGACTTCTCCATGTAAAAGTGAAAAACTTATGTTTATCAATGAGCGCTATAAATAGAAGTAAAAGGCAAACAAATGGGGAAACGTTTGCAAGAAATATGTCAAAGATAATTCCTTAATATAAAATACATATACATATATATATATATATATACACACAAGGGTTGTTCAGAAAGTATCCATTCTCATTACATTGACAATGGCTAGGTTTTTTTCTGGACAGCCCTAGTATGTATGCATATGTATGTATATATGTGTGTGTGTGTGTGTGTGTGTGTGTGTGTTTATGCATGCATGTATGTTTCATTCAAATTTTTGAGGAAAATGTGAAAAACCCAATTGGAAAAGTCAGACAATGTAAACATGATTCACTGAAAAAAACTCAGATGGCTAATAAATATATTAAAATGTTCAACTTTATTAAAAATAAAAATGCTAATTAAAAACACATGAGATGTTTTTTACATTTTGCCTTTCAAGGAGACCCCAGTAAAGTATCTTCTCTGTATCTTTTGCTAATTTAATATTTTTATGTAATAAGAACATATTTTAAGATGGTAATCAATATGAACACCATCACACATTGCTGATAAACATGTAAACTGATATGGTACATTTCTGGAAATCAGTTTGTACATATTAGCTTAAAAAAAAAACCAGGAAAAAAAGCTTATGTTCTTACCCAGTGATACTCTTTCTATATATGCATCCTAAGAGAGTTAAAGGAAGATTAATTTTAGAGAAATCTGTCACCATTCAATGGAATATTACATAGCCAGTAAAATAGTATGTTTGTAAGTGATCTGATATGCACTAGTACAGATACTGTAGTTTCTTAACCAAAAAAAAAAAAAGCTGATTTGCCACCAAGACCATTAGAAACCCACATCCTTTTATTCCCCATAGCTTACATAGTGAACTGTGCCTCTTTTTAACATTAAACACATGGGAGACACAGGCATGATCCCAATTTTGAACTAAACAGTATTATAAATAAGACTGCAATAGAGCATACTTTTATTAGTAGTTACTATAGCTGAGTGATAAGGTTAATGAAGATTTTTTTATATACCGGTATACATTTTTACATTTTCCACATTTTCTATTATATGAACACAGAAAAATATGGAGAGAGATACAAACTTGTTTAAAAGCAGTAAGTGTTCTTACAAATCAGTCTCTGGACAAAGGTCCTTATTGGCTGCCTCACCATGTCACCACCCCACTGCCCTGTCATTGTTACCTGTTCTCCAGCTCATCACTCTGTCAGTTTTCACTGGCTTGTGTCTTAACCCTTTGGGGTCCCTCACTCTACTGACTTTCTTTCATCCCCATTTTGCTGGCTTGGCTCCCATCTGTGGGAAAAGCTCGCTGTCCTGAGCATTTCCTGACAAAAAAATCACAAAGCCACTATTAGGGTACACTAGCAAATTAGTGCTCTAACATATAAGCCATGCAACTTCTAGCCAGTGTGAAATCTTACTCTTTTCTATTGATCTTCATTGCTTTGCTCACATGGGCAGCTTCATAGCTTCTTTTCACTCTCAAAATCCTCTCTTTCTTCCACTTCCTTTTATCTCAGCAAATGACCTTTCGTTTACTGAAATTAAGTTGTTCAACATCATTCCCATCACACTGTTCTCTCTCTTCCTCCTCCTCTTCTTTTTCTCTCGTATCCTTTTTTTCCTTTTCCCCAACTTCAGGGCCTCACTTCTCTTTCCCTGTTACTGATTAAATAGCTCTTAAGATTTTAGTTCTTCAATTAGCATTTTCAATGTAGATAACTTTAAGCTCCATCTTCTCAATCAGTAAACATACTCAAAGTCTCTTTATTTTTCATCACCAGAATTCACCAAAGAGAATATCATTTATTGACTCAATTTTTATCCCATTTTTCTACTGAAGCTGTTCTCTCTGGAGTTCCCTCCCAAGAATTTACACCAGTGGGTATATCTGGGATGCAGTGAACACTCTGAACAATTCTGTCCATCAACTCCTTAGTTTCCTGCATGTTAAAACAAGTGATATACTAAAGACAAATAATTTATTTTTGAACCAAAGTTCGAAGATGTTTTTTGGTGTTTACACCAAAAAAGCAAACAATACAGTTTTAAATGGGCAGAGGACCTGAATAGACATCTCTCCACAGAGGACATACAGAGGGCCAACAAATATATAAAAAGATGCTCAATATCACTAATCTTCAGGGAAATGCAAGTCAAAACCACAATGAGTTATCACCTCACGCCTGTTAGAATAGACACCATCAATAAATTAACAAATAGCAAGTGCTGGAGAGGATGCAAACAAGAAGGAATAGGGAAGCCGGGATGGCTCAGCTGGTTGAGCACTTGTCTTGCAGCCCTGGGGTCCGAGGCTCATATCCCAGCCCTGGCCGCTGTGGACCCATATGCTGAGTTGGGGTGTTCCCTCAGTTCATTTCTCACCAGGGTAAGCTTCCCATGTGGGAGGCCCCCAGTCCTGCTCCCGCTCCAGGCATGCTTCCCATGTAGGAGGTCCCCAGCTTGCTGGGGAGTGCCTCCCCTGCAGGAGGTTCCCAGCGCAGTTCTTGCCCTATGCAGACCTGCGCCTACCTGTGAAGTGAAACTATATAGAAAACTAATGGCATACAACTATGGAGACTACTCTGGGCCCTCCCGGCTTCTCTCTCTCTCTCTCTCTCTCTCTCTCTCTCTCTCTCTCTCTCTCTCTCTCTCTCTCCTCGTGTGTGTGTGTGTGTGTGTGTGTGTGTGTGTGTGTCAAAAACAATAAAAATAAATCTTTAAAATAAAAAGGGAAAGGATGGAAAAGGAACACCTGTACACTGTTAGTGGGATTGTAAATTGGTACAGCCACAGTGGAAAACAGTAGGGAGAGGCCTCAAAAAATTAAAAATAGAGCTGCCATACAATCCAGCAATTCTACTCCTAGGAAGTTACCCAAAGAAAATAAAAATACTAATTTGAAAAGATCTATCCACTCCCAAGTTCATTGTAGCATTATTTACAATAGCCAAGATATGGAAGCAACCTAGATGTCCATCAATAGATGAATGGATAAAGAAAATGTGATACACACACAATGAAATATCCAGCAATAAAAATATGAAATCTGGCCATTTGCAACAACATAGATAGGCCTTAAGGGTATTATACTGAGGGAAATAAATCAAACAGAGAAAGACAAATACCATATGATTGCACTAATGTGGAATCTAAAAAACAAAACAAATGAATAAACAAAACAAAATAGAAACAGATCCATAGATAATAGAGAACAAGATGGTGGTTGCCAAAGGAGGATGGGAATAATTTTTTTTTCATTTTTTTTTAAGATTTATTTTATTGTTAGAGAAGAGGGAGGGTCCGGGGCAGTCTCTATAGTTGCACATCATTCGTTTTGACACAATTTCATTCCACACAGGTGGATGTGGGGCCTTGTGGGGCACAAACCAAACTGGGGGCCTCCCATATGGGAGGCATGCTGTAGTTCAGCATATGGGTTTGCGTGGGCCAGGACTGGGATTTGATCCCCGGACCTCATGATTGCAAGGCAATGGCTCAACCTACTGAGCTATTCCAGCATCTCAGGGAATAATTTTTTAGTAGAAAAAATAGATCATGTCTTCACTACACACACACACACACATAGAGCCTCCTATCTAACCTGCTAGTACAGAACTGTTTTAATCACTTAAAATGTCCAAAACAATATTAAAAACCTCTAAGGGTAACATTTCTAGAATTTCCTTGTCACTAGTGCATATCTATCCAAATAACAGTCTTCCGTACAGCCTTTTACCCATCTGGAGTCCTACAGTTACAACACGAATCACTGGCATGGAGTTGTGTATGGTATCTTCGCCCACCCACATGTTGCTATAACTTAGCGTCCTCCTCAGATGCCATCACCTTAGAGAGGCCCAATGATCACCCACCAAACGGTGGCCCTCATCCCTCTCTAGCCCCTGACTCTTCATTGCTCTTCTATTAGCATTAATCACCACCAGAAATTGTTACCTATTTTCCCTCCTCTAAAATGTAAGCACTGTTATAAATGGTCCCAGCTCATTATAGATACTCACTATTTAAGTTAAATAACCGAACAAAGGCTGAGTTATAATGAAACGTGTGATGCTTGTATGTGCTCACATGTGCTAGTTAGAATATTTATGAGTGATGGAAAGAGAGCTGACTCGGGGGTGAGCACATGATGCAACACATAGACGATGTCATGTAGACTTGTACACCTAGAACCTATGTCATTTTTGCCAACCAATATCACCCCAGTAAATTAAACAATTAAAAAAAATACTCATATTATCTTTTAGGGCCATTTGCTGACTAAGGGCAAGAAATTCCAGAGACAAGCAGAAAACCAGCCTTTCACAGTTTCAAAGGTGTGCTCTCAGGCCTGTAGGGCCAACAGGGATACTTTGTGTATCCAAGGTTTGAATCATTGCCTGATTTTTCACCCAGTGCTGCCTAACTGTTTCTCATCACATGGCATTATTGTAGTTAGTTGTAGAGCTTTCAAGCAATGAAAAGGCAGAATGTGTGTGTGTCTGCCTGGAACCAGACTTCTCTTGATAACGCCTTTTTAAAATATAGTATGTTGACAACATCTGCGCCTGCGATAGAGATTTGGCCAGAATGCTAAGAAAATAAACATGGCAGTTCATCTCGTTACTAGCAACCAGTTACTGTCCCATGGATAGGCTGCATGGAAGATTCATGTATATAAAATAGTATATTAAAGTAAACTTACCAAAGCAAAGAGCAATCATTGCAACTATAATTTTTTCTTCCTATTCGGGATTCTAATTTTAAAAGCATTAAAGAAGACAGCTGCTCATGCTGTGATATGTGCTAAACAGCCTGAAGGATGGAAAAAAATATATTTGTAGCTCATAATAACTATTGACCTTTCTGATATACAATGTTCTCTGTGTTAGCTATTCGGTTCTATCAACAGGGAAGATTGAACATGACTTTTTAATAGAAAACATGGGGTTTCGAGCTGCCTTCACAAAGGTGTTTATGTATTGTTATTTTGTTTTGTACTACAAAGACTAGGCCTGATGCCCTTTGTCTGACATCATGTTTGTCGTTAAAAAAAAAAAAAAGAAAGGAAAGAAGGAATTAAAAGATGGAAACAGAAAAGGAGGGGGGAAAGTCTCAATGTTGAGTATGTTTTATATGACGAATTGGCTCATAACCACTTTATAGTTGTGATAAAAGCACAGCCGCACTCGATCCCATGTGGGGTATTAGTAATGGAATCTAAGCAGTGTCCCTGGAGGACGTGCTATATTTTTCTCCCAGAATAGATCCCTCAAGTGGCAACACTTACAGGGAGTCTCCAAGAAAATGTAAAACACTCGCTTACAGTATTCATGTGGCACAAGTTTTGGTGTGCACAGCCTGCTGCACAGTGGGTTACACTGGATGCCATACACTTGCAAAGGCTATCTTTATGATACCCTTTTTCCCTCCTTGAACTTCCCTGTTTCTTAGGAGTTGTGTATAGAAACACCCACTGGTAGCAGCTTGACTCTGACACTGTGTCTATTTCCCCAGAGTGGTATCATCCACACCCCGACTGTGGAGCAGCAGGTGGCAGCTGCACGCTGTTCTCTCCCTCAGGAGACAGCCGCCCCAAGTAGCAGCCCCTGCCAGGCGTAGGGAACCTGAAAGGCACCCTTATGCATTATGATTCTCAGCCAAGGCAGGTGGACATTGCCGGGGAGCCTGTGCTGACAGGTGGCCTGGGTTGGCAGATTGTTTTTCTCTTTTTTTCTTGTGACAGGTTATTTCTAATGTTACTTTGAAAGAAGTTTATTGCATCACGATTGAGCCACAATTATCTTCACAGCTACGCTCTAGAGTTTCAGTTAATGATTTACAAGTTTCTAAACAAAGCTAAAGACTCACAACTGAGTGGAAACAGGAATCAGACCTAATGAGACTTAAATAAATTTGGCTTTTTCGTGGTACCCCACAGCAAGCACTGAAGCAGATGGAGGCCAACTGCTGAGCCAGAGGCTGGAACTGCATGCTCATGACATCCAAAGGGTGATATAACTTGTGTCCACAGAAAACGGTGGCACTGCCTCGCTACCAGCGGCCGAGGAACCAGTCTAGTGTACTGAGGGCCATTACTCCCTTCACGGTTGCCCTGGCACACGGTAGAGGAAAGGCTAGTGGAACGAAAACCAACCTTCAAAAGACAGAGAACAAAGAATCCTCTAATTCTGGGGGAAATCGGGCCAATCCTCTTTTAACCACCAAACCCACTGGTCCATGACTCTCAAAATAACACTTTGCAGGAAATGCTTCCTTAGAGATGAATACAAGGGAAAGACATAATGATTCCCTCTCCTCAAAAAAAAAAAAAAACTTGGATAAGATGTCTGGTGTGAGAATGGTAGCGGTAGAGTGGGTAATTCTTAAAAGAAAGCATCTAAATGTTGCTTTATTCAACATGCAGACTGAGTGCCTCCTTACAGAAAACACAATCCTAGGAACTTGAGGGGAATGAAGGAGGCTGGAGAAGAACAGAGAAGAGATACAACAAAGGCAAGCAAGACATTAGGCCTGCCTTTCACGATCTCGCGATCTTCTAGATGATGCTGTTGATAGCACCTTTTGCAAATTGCACATTTAAAAAAATCAATTGAGCAGTTACCTTTGAAAAAACAGGCCTTGCTTACAAAAATCAACATTGCTGATAGTTTTCCTTGCATATGTGAGTCTTCCAGGTATTGACACACTGGGTAACGCATTCCTTCTCTCTTTCACATGAATTTTACACGTATACCTGGTTGTTACATCCCAAAACAAGGCCATGATTTTTCCAAAGAGTTTCTATATGGATGTTGTTATATATTTGTTATCTATAATTTTAAAACAAATTACCCCAAATATTGACAGCCTAAAAAGAAAGAACAAAGATATCTCACGTAGTTTCTATAGGTCAAGAATCCAGTAGCAGCTTATCTGCGTAGCTCTAGCTTAGGATTTCTAAGAGGTTTGAATGGAGACATCAGTCTGAGCACATCATCTGCAGGCCTGACTGTGGCAGGAGGGTCTCCTCCAAGTTCACTCATGTGACTATTAGTAGGAAGCCTCAGCTGTTTGTAGGAATCCTCAGTGGCCTCTCCATAGGGCTGACCGAGTGTCCTCATAGCATGGCAGCTGGCTTCCAGCAGAGTGACTGACCCAGGAGAGAGCAACAAGGAAGCCACTTGCTGGTTATGACCAAGCCATACACTGCCAACTCCACCACGTGCCATTGGAAGGAGGCCACCAAGTCCAGTCCACATGTGAGAGGAGAGGGAAAGGTCTCCACCTTTGGGTAGGAGGAGTATTGAAGAATGTGTGGCACTGAATTAGCACAGGTGTCATCCTGGATAAACATAGAATCTACTGGGACAATTTGTGTGAGAAAAGATTTATATTTAGCCCTTGGCCTACTACTGGGAAACTACTTGGGAAGATCTTATTATATTAAAGACATTTAATTTTATATATATATATATATTATATATTACAAAGATATATATATATATATATATATATATCTTTGCTCTGGGTACAAGGAACCATGCTAGATGTTATAGGGGATCAAAGTTAGTCCTGTCTCAGCCCTGCTGCCCTGGAATACCGGGCATAAGAGATAAAGTGAAGATATGAGTTACTATAAGAACACTACATTGATGACATCATGACCTTTGGAGTCAGGCAGACATATGCCATGTCTTTGTGCTCTGTCACTGACCATCTGGGAGACCTGAATAACATACTGACTCTTTTTATATAATAATAAAGCTTTAGTATTTGCATCAGTCATTATAGGCTAAGTTATGTTGCAGTAAAAAACAATCCCCAAATTACAAGAAAGATTTCTTGCTGTGAGAGTTGGCTAAAGGTTCTACTTCACAATGTCTTCATTCCATGATCCAGGCTGATAGAGCAGCCACCACCTGAAATGTTGATAGTCACCATGGCTGAGGAAAGGAAAACATAGCACCTCATGACTGCCTCTTGTAGAAAATTCCAGGTGGAGGTAGCACCTCACTTGATTATATTTGATTGTCTATAGAAAGCCATATGACCATACCTAACTTTCAAGTGGTTGAGGAAGTTCAAGAAACAACTTGTCATATACTTGACACATACTCGTTCTAAAGTCCCAAAATATTTCAGTATCTAACCATGCTAACAGCATACGCCAATGGAACAATTTGCCTTTATCAAGAAAATTGCAAAATGAACTAACATTTCCTCTCTTTTGTGAAAGTCATTTTGGTTATTTGTACTGTGCTTTGTCCAGTGTGCACAGCATATCTGAAAAAGGAAAAGTTCATCATTTAGGCAATGAAGTGGGGAAAGAGTATATTTAAATTCACATCCTAATGATTTACCCCCACCCCACTTTTTCTCTAAAAGGACAAATACTGGGGAAGCCGGGATGGCTCAGTGGGTTAGGCGCACGCTTTGCAGACCCGGACCGAGGATCGAGTCCCGGCCCCAGGATCGAGTGCCGGCCCCGGCCCCGCCCGTGTGGATCCATATGCTGAACTGGGGAGAGCCCCCAGTTCAGTTCTCACCGGGGCGGGACCCCGGCCCAGTTCCTGCCCTGTGCAGCCCCGCCCACCTGTGGAATGAAACTACAGTGTCCCCTCGCCACTTCGCGCTTCACGTTTTGCGGCTTCAGTGCTTCGCGGGTTTTCCCAAAATATTCATCAAAAAATAAAAATGAAAAAATACCACCATGCCGGCAGCCACATGGCGGAAAGGAGCGTTGTTTCATGTGGATGCGCGAGAGAGAAGGGTCCCTGCGTGTCACACAAAGAGATGAGGTGACTCAGAGCACATCCCACGGGCTCTCATAAAGGCGCGGGATTGGTTTCCGGTGCCACATCGACCAATGAGAAAATTCCTAGGGGCAAATCCTACTTCGCGGTTTTTCAGCTTTCGCGGAAGGTTCTGGTCCCCATTAACCGCGAAAAACGAGGGATCACTGTATGTGGAAAAACCAATGATGTACAACTATGGAGACTGTTCTGGGCCCTCCCCCTTATCTCTGTCTCTGACTCTGTATCTCTCTCTCTTTCTCTGTCAGAAACAATAAATAAATCTTTAAAAAAAAAAAAAGGACAAATACTTTGTTCACAACTGAGGAGTAACAAAGTTATCTCAACACTTTTTGTTTTTTCTCCCTCATGCATCAGGATTGGGTGACAGTTGGAGGGATCTGACGCTAGAATTACACTGAAAATATTTGAAGTGTGCTAAAAAGAAAGGCTCTCTTTATACTTTGGTCTCATACACTTGCAGAGACCCTGGAGAGAATACTGGGTTTTCAGAATGGCCCCGGCCCTCAGATTAGCCAGTGAGAACTAGACGGTCTTCACCTACCTCCTTCTCCTCCTTCCCCACTACCCTCCAGTTCCTATGTAACGATAAGGAACCAGCAACTACAGTACCAGTTAGGGAATCATAAACAGATGTGGAAAAATGCAGATATGATTTCATGTTATGGTGGCATTTGCCAACATAAAAATTATTACAACTTTTGCTATAAATTGTTCTATACATTTTGCAAAATATGCAAAACCTGACATTTCAAGAGCTGAGATGATTTAGATCTATTAAAAACAGGAGGCCCTTGAGAGTCAGCAAAGAGAGTCTATTTCTTTATACAGCTTTTAGTTGCCTGGGTCTCATGCTTGGTTTGGTTTTTCAGCTCTTTGTTTATAATTCATAGGTCAAAACTGGCCACATCTGAACTTTGACCACTTTAGTTCTACCCATAAATTTCTCTTGTGTCTCAGACAACAGATGTAACTTCCCTGAATCCCAGATTTCTTATCAAAGCATACAGCAATCATGGTCTGCCTCAAAAAGTTGACAGAAAACTATTTAATATCTAGAAAGCACTCTAAAATGCTTCTTCGACACAGACTGGTCCTAAGGAAACTTTTTCTCACTACTCCATCCTCTCTTCACATCCCCCACCTCCTGCCCAACAAACACACACACCTGCACACACCCACATACACCTTCTCTGTTCAATGCCAAGTCGTGTTGTGTCCCACATCACCAAGGCCTTGCTGCCTTGGCTCTCTCCCAACAAACCTTCACAAAAACCATGCTTCTCACCTGAGACACTTAGAAAACTTCTCTTCTAAAGCAGCTGCTCTCCCCTGTCACATGCAGATAATACATCTTTGTATGTGAAAGACACCATTGTCAGAGCTGGGATAAAAAAGAGTGTATTTGCTAGCCCTCAGGGAAACATGGCCATGGGGTGTGTATACTGTGAAACAGTGTGTCACATGTCCCTTTGAGAGAGACAACATGACACATTACTTCTGCCCCTTCCTCGGAGCTAGAAAGCCATAATGGAATTAAAAGAGAAATCGTCATCAGAAATGAAACTTTTTCCTAAGTTGCCCATTCTTCTCCCTAACCCCCCACAACCCCCATGCTTTTGAAATAAAGCATGAGGACCAGTTTAGATATTAAATGTCAGCTTCAGTGGGACAAAACCTGACCTGAGTGTTTCTCTCACACCAGTTATCCTGAGCCTAATTAACCCTGTGCCTGTATGTTTTGACAATGGTTTTTGTAACACGTGGAGGTGCCATATTCACTGCCTCAGTCAGGGTACAATGCAGCATTCTGCCCCGACAGCTCACACAAAGCTTTCGTCAGGCATTCTGTCACCCAGCAAGAAGCACCCACGCTGCCGTCTCTCATATGCACACTAAGCGTTTTACTGTGCCGTTCCACATACTGAGCACAATAATGATTTCTAATGATGCCTAAATGGCTCACTCGTCCACCTTCCTTACTGGGTTAGGCGATCCAGGACCCTGGCCCTAAAACAGATTTCATGTCTCTGGGAAGTTCCGTTTGTCCTCAGCTATGGCAAACAGAATCTTGTTGAAGAGAACTGCATTTTTAAGGCTGAGTTTGTGGTATGGATTCTGATGGCTGCATGTTAGTTCAAGTCTCTAAGGACCAGTGCCAATAAATGCGAGAGGGACAACAGAAGATTGGCATACTTTTCCATTTCCACCAGGATGAAGAACTGCTATAAATTAAGGCTAACCTTAAATGTATAATCTGTCCTTGGAAGGGAAAAAAAAAAGAAGGATAGAGCATCTTCAAGCTCTCGGCATCCCTTACGAAAAAAAATGCGTTCTAAGGGTCTGTGATCTTGTGTTTTAGTAAAATAGAACTGCACGGCTGAGTGACAGTTCTGATCTAAAGCATTTACGTTTAAGTTTTGATCTCTCTGCTTTTGATTAAAACTAATGAGCTCATTTAATTCAAAATGGGAATCTCTGATAAGAGAAATAAGGTTGATGTGATTGGATTAGAGGGGCAAATTAAACTCTTAGAGCAGAAGTTTGTGCTTATATAGTGTATTAAAAAGCTGTTGGCGTATTATGGTGTGTTAGATGATGAGAAAAATTTCATAGTAATTCATATTTAATCAGAAGAAATGAAAGTACTAAATATAACATGGCTCTGCTTTTCCCTCGAGTGATAAAAAGCTGTACATTTAAAATGGCATCAGATCCATGCTCTAAAACAAAAAAAAGAAAAGAAAATCTTAAGAGAGACACGTAAGAAAGGGACACTTGTCAGTGGTTCCATTACCGCTGAATAAAAATGCCGTAAATGTAGGACAATGTAGTCACATTAGATAGGAAAGATACAAGAAGAGCCCCAGACCACAAAGAGCAGGGTTTCTGTTATCACAGGAGCTCTCATTCTTCTTTCATAGGAGCGTTAAGTTTAATGTCAAAATATAGAGATTTCTTTCTTAAAAATATTTGGCATGCATTTCATAATCAACATTTTTAAAGTTGGTTTTGCCTATATTTCTTTGTTTTAATAACTGTTTTTACATACTGTATATTTAATTCTTAAATCTTTACCCCCACCCCAGAGAAAATCAGTGTTAGTGTAAGGCTGCTCAAAACAAATCCTGTTTATTGTTAACCTTTTTTTGTTTTGTTTTAGCATAAGAAACACTTTTAAAGTACTATTTTATTGTAGAAGAATAAAATTAGAGTGTTTATTAGGCTTAAACCCCCCTCCCCAACTTAATATTTTTGCAGGAAAATACTTAAATTTATAAAATAAAACAGAAGCTTGTTTTATAAAAAATAGATTTATGTTGCCATCTAGCTTTTTACATAAAGGCGTTCTTACATCAGCAAGACTACAAGTCACCATTTTAAGTTTTAAGTAAAACTGTATTCCACGTAGTCTAAACACAGAGAGAAAAGAATATCTTGCTTAAGAGAGGAAACTATTTTCTCATCTCACAAGCAGAGATATGAAAACACAGAGAGTGTTCAGATGAGGGTTGGGGACAAGCTGCCATTGACGACAGAAATGGAAATGTGATACTGTGAGTGGCTTCTGTTTCTTTCCGTCTATACATCCTATTCTTAGCCCCTTTTCCCAAACAGTTGAGAGGACTTCTGGCTTCTTATTGACTTCATGCTTCATAGTGCCCGCAGTGAAGAAAAGCAATTCAAGAGGGCAAGGTCATTGGCCAGGGAAAAGCAATATGACCTTGATGGTTTTGTGGTTCTCAGAACCCCGCTAAGAGGCAAGTGACACAGAAGGAAGTCTCAGGGAGAACAGAGTGAGTCATAGCCTCTCTACCTGAGTCTTACCTGATCCCATAAGCCTATGGAGTCCTTCTTTTGCATGACAGTTCTCTCCATGTACACGGGCCAAGTCCTGGAGATGTGCTCTCGTTCCGTCCTTGCTATCAGACCCCATTTAGGGAGTTGCTGGAAGTTCTTATAAAAGGCTTGAAAGGCTCTTGCTAGAAACTGGGATGGAGTTACTTTGGGTGCGTTCATTTTTCTCTCTTATTTTCTACAAAGTAAACATTTTCTAAATGAGGTAAATTGATTACTATACTCTTTGCACCTGTCAGTCATTTATTTTTAGTGCACTCAAGGATTGCACCTGAGCAGTTGTTATGAGGGGCTCTGCAGAGGTCTAAATCGTGTGTATGTTTTTGTGTTCTTCAGTGGAATCAACCAGCCCCAGCCTGCTAACCACTGACAACACCCTTGAGCGTTCCTTTTTCATCCGAATGAAATCTACTCTGACCAAGCGCGGTGTGCACATCAAATCATCGGGATATAAGGTAAGCAGGGCTCAGGGAGGGGAAGTAGTTCTGTCTTAGGTCAATCCCAGAAACTTGCATTAAGTTTCCCAGCTGCTTTGGGTCCGTATAATTAACACATGTGAACTTGAGCAGCACTAGCGTTCTTAGCTATCTTTCTGTCTCGAGGTAGGGGCTTCGTTACACCTTTGTCTCACTTCAGACATTGCTGGTACACCAAATGCCTCAATGTAGTGTCTTTTCTTAAAATGCTTGTTAATAATATATCAAGGGCTGGAGAAGGTAAGCCAAATTCATATCAGCCCTTAAAATGAGTGTTCTAGAACTGCTACTAAAAGAATTTCACTTGTCCCACTTCACCCGTCAGGTTCACCCTTCCACTTTGGAGAAATATTGGCCATTTTAATAGCATCTTGGCCACTGGAATTCATGCATATAACTAAGAAATCTTGATTTTGAAATTACAATCATTGAACCCTCAGGGTATATGTTTCCCACAACAGCAAACACTAAGACTGGAGTCATAACCTACACCATTATCATTTTAAGGTTAAGGATATAAAAGCCTTCTAATCCCAGGAAATCCCAACATTTAAGTTGCTATAGCAACATAAATTAAGACCTATGAAATTTATGAAATGCCTTTGGCATCCTGAGTCAGATCAGGTTGTACGGCACACTAACCAATCTCTCAAACAGTATTTATTATATGTGGAAGGACAAACAGAAACGGAATGTTCTGTAGATGTGGCCAGCATGACCTTTCCCAAGTTTAGAGTCTAGGGCTTCAGATAGCTCAGCCTTTCAAGGTGGCCATTGTCTGGGATGGTAACAGTCATTAGCACCAGGCCTTAAAAACCTTATATTAATCATCCAGAGACTAGCAGCTGCATAAAAGTCAGTGACAAGCACTTTAGGGGAAATAAAGAAGAAAGGTGAGGGGAAGCAGGCCCTTCCTGGAACGACCGTTAGTTTCAGCTGTCTTGCACTCTGAAAAGCACACGTGGAGCACCCTTACCCTTTAACAGGGTTTGGAGCAAAGGCGAGGCCCTTTAGCCTTCCCCAACAAGGCCTATGACAAGGGAATCTGTTGGAGGGGAAAAAGCGAACTCTATCCTTAGGACCAGTTTGTATTTTCCTGCCTCCCTGAACACAATACACTTATTAGTTGTTAACTGTGTAGCAGTTGCAAGTTTGGAATGCTATCAGCAAACCACAGGTATAATGATAACTGTCATTTTAATGCAAGAAAGGTTCATTCTTTGCATTTCTAGCTTTCAAGAACTGTTCCTTTCAACTACTAGTTTTCTATTAGTCAGAATTTGTTCTTCACCGTTAGGAGTTTTCACGGTTTTGTAGGGGGCATATCCCAAGAGGGAAGAAGGTGGAACAGGTAAGGTATATTAATAGTTTTAAAAAGCAATATTTAGTATAACTCTATCATTAGATGATTTAATATTCTGAAAAACAAAATATTATTACTTTCATGTGACAAACTAGAGATTGTAAAACTGTAAAATTTGAATCCACAAAAAAGTGGGATGTATGAGTAAAAAAATAACATGGGAGAATAGTTTGAGTTTCAGTATAGGCGAGAAACCAAGTAGCTTGGGTTCTGTTTGTTTGTTTTGCCACAGGGGTGCCTAAACAAGGCTGTTTTTGTAACATTACCTGAAATAGGACAAGCTAATCTTCTTAAATATTAATAGAATATTCATTCATTCAGTAAGTATTTATTGAGCTCCTACTACGGAGCCTGCTCTTGATCCTGGAAATCCATCACTGAAAAATAAAAAGTCCCTGCTTTCATGATGTTCCATTCTAACAGGAGAGAGAGACAATAAATAACCAGGGAATTAATAAAGAAGGTGATTTCAGAAAGTGATCATGGCCAAAGTAACAAGAGCTAACATTTAGGTGCACAATATGCTGGGCATGGTACAGTGTACATGTATTAGCCCTCACCTCAATCCTAGAAGAATTTTCATTGTTTGCATTTTATAGAAGAAGAAACTAAGGCTGGAGAGGTTAATTAGCATCCCCAACATCACAGGTTGCAGAGACAGAACTAGGGTTTAGCTCTGGGAGTCTGGCCACACACCCCATGTGCTTAACCACGAGGCTGTACTATTCAGACAGTAAAGCAAGGTAATGTGAGCTTGTGGTGGATGGGGACCACTTTAGTGTCACAGCAGGTCTCCCTGAGGAGGTAGTATGTCACCTATGAGTAGTGAAGGGACCACCATGGAAACATATGGAAGACGAGTGTTTCTGGGTTTAGGATTAAAGACTCCTTGCTATTAATATAAGAAGGGGCCTTTGAGCAACAAAATATTTAAAAATACGACCTTGAACATACAAGATGGAGAAAGAGTTAGGAGCAGTTCCCTTTTCCATCAAACCATATATGTTAAAGTCATCACACTTCTCTGACATTACCTTGTCAGTATATCTTTCTCAAGATATCATTAGGTCTCCATCCAGTGCCTTATCCCCTCCCAGAACTGCTAGCTGTGAGAGGTGATTCATCCCCTGTTGCCCCAACAAGATGAATCATTCCACAGACCCAGCTCTTCCCCCGCTTCCCTCCACAGTGAACTTCCCTCATTAATTAACCTTGTCTGAAAGTTGCTGGGAAGCAGTGAGAGCGCGGGACATGACCCAGCTGAATAACATTCCTACTTATCTGTGCATTCTCAGTAAATAAATCCAACAGCGTATAAAACGTTCAACTCAAACTGGTACTCACCCCACCAGCACACAGTAAACACAAATAAAAAGAAACAACAATGATCATTTCTCCACACACCCACTACTCCCCCTAATTTATTACCATTGTGTGCTGCTTTCCTTTGCAATAAAGATCCAAGATGTTAAGTCTTGCTCAGTGAAGGTCATTATATTTCACGCTGTTTTTTCTGTACCCTTGACACATAGATTTTTCTAATTTGCATCACTTTATCCAACGGTCTGTCTTTAGTGTCACCGTCATTGACAGTAATTATAGTAACAAAAGTGCCGCTTACTGAACGTTGACTCTGAGGCAGACATAATACCAAACAATTTATACTTATTTTATCTAAGACACATTATGTAAAGACTTCCCATGTGCCAGGCACTGTTTAAACTTTACATTCTATTATCATGCCCATTTTGCAGGTGGTGAAACTGAGGCTTCAGGGGCCTTCAGCACTTTACCCCTGTTCGTGTAGCTCTTCAGTAGCTGCTGAGGAGCCAGGATTGACCCAGGCAGTTAGGTTCTAGCATTTACCCCTATCACCTCTCTGTTTCACTGCCTAATGGATTAAATCCAACAGAGGGTTTAGCATGAGCTGGATCTCAACACAGGAAAAATTAATCTAAGTTTTTAAAAGAAAAACCTCTTGCCCAATTAGACTTGCTCTTTGTGGCACAGCCCATCCCACAGCATTAGTTCATGGAGGTTTACAGACATCTGCCTTCCTTTCTGGGGACTATAAAACTGACAGGTACCCATGGCCGAGAATTCTAGCCAAGGAAGAGCCCGTCTGGTTCTGTGAGTCCACGCAGGGAGTATAATCTGAGTTGCCATAGCTTCCTCACCCCAGTCCTCAGGAAAGTTGCCCTCTTTCCAATGAAGACTCCCAACTGTGAGCTGACATTCACTTGTCTCCATCTTTATTTGCTTTGAAATCCACAGTAACACCGTTATCTGGACCAGCCACTTTTTATGCCTTAGGGGTTTCCCTGTGTTTGGGTCTCATTGTTGGCCACATATCTTAGCATAACACAGCTCTACTTTAAATTGCATTGCATCAGTCTCCTTCGTGATGAAGTCTATGTTGGGGGGAACTTGCTGAGTATAGCACAGTGGGTAAAAGGAGATACGTAATCAGGGAAATTAGAGAAGTAAGACTAATTGGGTCGCCTCCTTAGCGCCTGTCTTTGGAGAATAGTTTTCTTCGCTGTGGGACTGTCAGTTTCTAATCTGCTCTCCAATGCCCACCAGCACCACTGTCATTTCTGGAATACGTACCCACCCACATTATGCTGTCCTAACTCTGATGGCACAGGAGAGCACCCTGGACTGGGAAACACGGACAAAGAGAGAAAAGCTCTGCCATGTTTGTATAACACTGAGAATGTCTCAGTTCTCTGTAGAAGTGAAAAATCCTAAAATGCCCAGCATTCCTGCTATGACACATACAAATGGGTGACCGAGGAGCACAGGACAACTCCAGATTCTTAAAAACAAACAGTCCCCCATCTGGGATGATTTGGATGTGAATCAGGCTGTAGCCAAGTGTTGATCTAAATGATTTCTGAACTGTGCCCAGCACTTTGATAATATAAAGAGTCATAAACTATAAGTAATAGAGAATATAATTTGTAGGTTCACTAGTTTATTAGGACTGCTGGTATACCTCATCTTTAAGAACAGTAGCTATATCTAAACAAGAAGTAATAAAAGCAAAATATTAGAGGGTGCTAATTTTCTAAAGAAAAAACTTTTGCCATCTCTAAGCAAACATAAGTGTCCTTTAAATTAGAAAAATATGACACCACGCAAATGCCAGTTTTCTATTTTCATCTCCCCCAGCTCTTCGCCTCTGTGCTAAAATAGCATTTTTAAAGCTCTCTTTGCCTCCGTTTTCTCACCTGTAAAATGAAACTATTAACAGTACATAATCCAAAGAATTTTCCTAGCAATCAAGAGAGAGAACACAGACTCAGCTGAGCATCTTCTTTCCATTTTAGAAGCACTTTCATATAATTTCATAAACCTCCTTTTAGGTAATTATCTCTATTTTCCCAATCTTGAAGATAGGTAAAACTAAGGCACAGAAATATGAATTGCCTTGTCTAAGGTCACCTAAATGGTAAACGGCAAAACTGAGAGAAATAAGCAAATCCTATAATTTCAAATGCCTTCTTTCCAATATACTAATTTGAATACTGGGTACTGTCTGATTCTACTCTCTCCCCTCAGCACCTACAACAGTGTGTTGCATGTAATTACCACTCAAAACATGTTAGTTGAATTAAATCGCATGCTCTCTATGTCTGAGATAGCAATGAAAAAATGTTGATAGTAACAAACTCTACAAAGAACCCCCTCAAGATCCAGCTCGTTGACATCTGTGTCTTTTCGATGTGACCATCGGAATAGCTATGAACCCAAATAGCTATACCATGACCTCACTCACGTTCCTCCATCCTGTGCCAGAGTAATGTTCATCTTTACAAGTGCCTCACAAAAATCAGAATGTACCGCACCCACAGCATTCTCTTAAGCCATCAGTTGAGGCTTCTTGTCAGAAAATTTTAAAAAAAATTAAAAAAAAAAAAAAATATATATATATATATAGTCGTTTTAGCATCATTTATTCACTATGACTTCATATGGAGATTACCATTTTCTTTGTATTAAATCATCTTTCAAGAACTTTTTTCTGGATGCTCTCTTTCTGACAGTTAGAACAGTATTTGCTGAAAGCCTGCCTTCTTGCACAGCTCCATGGTTTCTCAAAGATTGCTAAAATTGTGTGAAGTGTGATTATAAGAAGGCTAGTTCTTTCTTTGCCCAAGAAGATAACTAACTGTAAGCAGTGATTTCAATTGTACCAGAGAAGTGTAGTGTGGAGGTATGCCCAGCACTAATGTAGGGGGCAATGTGGTGTGGTCCTTCTCTGAAGCTTTCTAAGAGCATACACTAAACTTATCAATTAGACGTCTCTCTTCCTCCCAGACAAGTGTGGACACACTAGACACCATCTGGATGTTCCTCCAATCTGAGATTCAGAGATGTTTCAGGTGTATGAGCCTTCACCTTAGCTTTGTGTTGTCTTGAAATGATGACTACAGTATTTCAACTGTACAAAATGTAACTGTCTTGTCAAATCAATAGATGAATTTGCAGAGAGACCTAAAATTCTGTCAACCCATTCAGGCTTTCTAAAACTACGCATTTATTGCCTTTCAATCAACCTAGACACCCGGAATAAGTTGAAGGAGAAAATTTTTTTTAAGATAGAGCTTACAGGCACAGGTTATCACAATGAAAAATGCAAATAAAGGAGAGCAAGTAAAATCAAAATTTTAGAATCCTATTATTGCTTTTTAGTCCCTTCTCACCTCTGCACAATTGTCAATTACAAGTGGTTTCCAATGCCATATTAAATACAACTGACATTGTTTCTGATCTTAAAGAATTTATTAATAGTCCCCATTACAAAGGCATGACAGCAGTTCTATCCTGGGATTTCATTTCTGACAGGACTAAGCTCTAAGTATGAGTATGTCAGTAACTGCAGTCTGAGTATGTTGCTAACTTATAGGTACTTCATTTTTCATTATACAGATTTTAGAAAGTAGGTAGAAAGAGCAGCATCCCATCTTTGACTATTGCTTGGGCTTTTCAGGTTGAGTTTCTGAGTCTTTGGTGTAGCTAAGAATAAAGAAAGTGATGATCACTTTGAAAATGACATCATTGATGCAAAAATTAACAACTCTTTCAGTACATGTGTTTTAACTAATATCCTTTAAAATTTTTATTGTCTTTGTAAATATATTCTCAATCTGATAGATGTTTAAATACAATCTCTCTATTATGAAACTTGGACCTATTAAAGAGTTTTAAAAGAGTTTTAAAAAGAAAAAACAGACTTAAGAACTAAAAAGTCAACACAAGCATAGTTCCTCACTTTTCCAGGCCCAGCACTCTTTGATGGGCTAAGATGACCTAATAGCACCTGCCAAGGTCCACCATTTCTGTTTCCATAAAATAATCACTTGATCCAGTGGTCTGAAGTAGCAGTTACTTGGCTCTTTACAGATTTTTAAGGGCTCCCAGATACATTGCTCTGTTTGACCTTCATTATCTGAAAGCTTCTCTATTGAAGAGTCAAGCACACTGGCTGTGACATATCACACCACCAAGGACTTGGACATAGTCCTGCCATTCCTGGATCTATGACTTTAAATAAATTGTTGAACTTCTGTAAGCATTTTCTCCCTTGTAAAGGGGGAGTAGCAATAGGACCTTCTTCATAAGGCTATTGTGAAATAAAGTTAGATAATGTAGGTAAAGTATTATCTAATGCCTGGCCTCTAGCAAACACATCATATGTGTCCATCCGTGAAGTTTTATGTTTATGGAACTCATATTGAGAGGTTGATCTAGACAATCTACACCCTTAACTTCTGCATCTCTGCATATGGGTATGCACCTATAACTATAGAAAATACTAATTTATTAATAATATTTCAGATTACCTCCTAGAAGTTACATGAGCTCTAGAATAATAAAAGTTTTCCCCCAAAATATAGAAAATGCATTTATTTCTGGGAAATGTCTCCCTGCTTAAGTGTCCTAAATGTTGATTTGATTGAATCTTGATTGGACAAAATATGACTGAAATACATCATCTGTCCCTTTAACAAAAGGAGCACACACCAAATGATTTTCTTTGGAATTGATTTAGCATCATGGCAAGACTAATATAGCCCTTTAATGCAATAAATGAAGTAGGGGCAGGGCCAATTTGATTTTGTTGATCTCTGGAGTAAATGGAGCTTCTAAGTTCCTGTAGCCCACAAGTCACCATGGTTTGGTTTAACATCTACAGACATATAAATCGAACCCTCTGGGGAAGGCAAACTACCACTGTCGCTTGAACCCAACTGTATATCGGAGGTACCAGTACTACACAACACCAGAGGGGCCTTCTGTTGGCTCATTCCAAGTAAGGAAAAGAGTCAGAATTCTGGAGTTCTTATCTTCTCGTGTAGTGACTTCCTGGGGGACAAGAAACTAATCTTGTCTTTCCCATCTCTCAATGAATGCCCTCCATCATCAGACTATAAGAATGGCCTTATTGAAAAATAAGAGTTACAAGACTCTTATTTAAACAGTGGAATCATCTGTTTAGCCAGTTCTCAACCCTCTATAATATTCCTTAAGGGAGAGGCTTTAGACTGCTGCCTTGAATGTGTGTGTGTGTGTGAGTTCTGAATTACAAATGGGCAGTGGATAGCTCTAAGTCACCATGTTGGAAACATCACTTTTAGCTCGTTGTTGGTGATGATCCACAGAAACAATCCATATAAATTATCATTAGACTGATAGCAGTATTTATACCTCACTTTCACCAGAGCTTTTGTACCTACTTTTTATTCCTCCTGAAGTATGTATTGTCTTTAGATAAATCCATGGGTGACACTGGCATTTCATTCAGATTTCTGCTCAAATGGCACTTCCTTCACGACACCAGCTAAAGTAGCTCAAGCACACCCTCTGCATCCTATTACCTGCATTATCCCACTGCCTTGCTGTTCTTCACAGCAGTTAACACATTCTGACACTATGTCATAATTTACCTGTATATAATTCATGTCCCCCAGCACAAAGTAAGCTGAAACTCCTAGAATAGTTTCAGTCACATGGTAGAAATCAAACATTTGTTTAAACAGATAAATGAATTTATAAATATTGGACATCATTTGTGCTAAGGCCAAAATACATTCCTTCATTAGGCCAGTATTCTAGTTCATTTAAAGAGTATTTAAAGATAAGAAGATGCAGCCTTCAATCATGTAATTCTATGCAACTAGAATTACATAATTTAAGTTTCTAGGCCCTTTTGCTCGTAAAATAAGTGATAGTTTTCCTTTTTCTTTTAAAAAGGCTGTGCTAATAGTTGACATATTCTATGACATATTTTTCATGTTATCATATTCAGTTTTTAAAAATCAACATGTATTTAACTTGTACTCCACTTGTATCCAATTCTAGTGACTAGAACTCTGGAAGCACAATTAAGAGTCACTTGATTATTACTTGGTAGTTCTGAATATATTTAACCATCGTCAGCAGCCCCTTGTTAAATGTCCTTCAAACTCATAAGTCCTTGTAAAAGTCATGAAAACAGAATGACTTAATAGGGCCACACCTGGTGAGGGGAATCAGAGAATTTCATCCTACTGCCAGCATATGGCTGCTGACTTGTTATGCAATGTTAGACAAGCAGTCTGGGCTTCTATTTCACTGATAAAAAGAAAATACAATAAGTTCTTACTTAACCTCATTGATAGGTTCTGCAACTTTAAGCAAAATCATATTTAGCAAAACCAATTTTATCATAGGCTAAAGATATAAACAAGTTAAGGTCCTACATCATCACAGACTTGCTCTTGCCACCAATGGGAGTGTACACAGGGACTCAGCTGCGGTGTGGAATGTGCTGGAACTTCTCTGCTGGACTCCTGGACTTCCACAGAGGCTCTCTGGTCCACAGATAATTACCTAATTCAGTGTTTTCTTCGAACTCTTGGACTGTGGTTGAGGAGTTGGAGCCAATTCGCAGGCCACTTCAAAGTCCACGAGTGGGACTGAGGTTATGGTTACCTTCAAAGGTAGATGGACACCCACATATGGTTTGGCTTGAATTTCGAGATGCCACACACAAGCACCAGCACCCATGGAAGAAAAAGAGGATTCAAGATGGCAGAGTAGGTAAATACTGTGCCTGCTTCACCCCATGAACACATCAAAATTTCAACTAAATTGTACAACAACCAACCTGGAGAACCATCTGAAGTCTAGCTGAACAGTCGTTTTCTAACCGAGGATACAAAGAAGAGGCCATGCTGAGACTGGCCGAAGAGGAGGAGCGGAGATGCAAATGGGCTCAACCCAAACCTCCATGTGGCGGGAGTCAGAAGGAACATCCCAGCCACAGAGATGCCCTCTGGGAGGACTGAGGGGCCATAGCCCCCACCAGGATCCCCAGTGCAGATTCCTAGTGCTGAGAAGAGGAGCTGAAAGCACCTGGCTGTGAAAACCGGGGGCGATGCTGACGTCAGGGCGGGCCAGCAGGCTGCGGGAAACCCAGGCATCTTTTTGAAGTGCCCATGCACAGACGCAGTCACTTGAGGGCACTGACCTGGGGCTCTGGCAAAGAGAGGGTGACTCAAGGGGCTTTGGAGGTGTATGGAAGGGCAAACTGATGTGTGTGGCTTTTGGGTGAGGGCTGGAGAACAGCTGCTACTTTTCCTATGTTGCACTCTCCCCACACACAGCCAAATCTGCACTTGACTGGTCTGATAAGCTCTGCTCCCTCCATCTTGCTGATTCACTGGATCCCTGCCCTACACCAGAGGCACTTTCTAGGGTGAGCAACCATCTCCGCCTGCATTGCAATCTTTCTTGGAAAGCTATCAAAGTCTGCAGACCCCAGGTGGGCAGCAATTAGCTTTGGTGTGCTCTGAGACTTGCTGAGTAGCACCAGGCACAGCGCTGGCACCAAACAAGAATCTACAGGAGCACCCAGCACAGGTGACCAGGGAAACTGGGCCAGGGCCCCACAGGGTACCTACTACAGAAGACTACCCAGCAATACTGGGAAACATAGTAGTTCTGCCTAGTACATAGAAACAAACACAGAGAGGCATCAAAAATGAAGAAACAATGAAATACATCTCAAATGAAAGAACAGCAAAAACTACAGAAAATGAACTGAACAAGATGGAGGCTAACAACCTATCAGAGACAGAACTCAAAACAATGATTACAAGGATGCTCATGGAATTTCATGAAAACTTTAGCAACAAAATAGCAAGCATAAAGAAGGACTTAAAAACCATAAAAAAGAATCAGGCAGAAATAAAGAGTACAATAATTGAAATGGAAGAATGCAAAAGAAGGAATCAACTGACTAGATGAAGCAGAGGTTCAAATCATTGATTTGGAAGACAAAGTAACAGAAAACTCGCAATCAAAACAACAAAAAGAAAAAATAATCCAGGAAAAAAAATGAGGATAATTTAAGATTCCTCTGGGACAACATTATGCATAACAACATTCACATCATAAGGATACCAGAAGGAGAAGAGAGACAGTAAGGGACTGAGAACCTTTTTGAAGAAATGACTGAAAACTTCCCTAACCTGGTGAGGGAAATAGACATATAAGCCCAGGAAGCACAGAGTCTCAAATAAGATGAACCCAAATACGTATACACCAAGACACATTATAATTAAAATGGCCAAGATTAAAGACAAAGAGAGACTCCTAAAACCAGCAAGAGAAAAGCAACTTGTAACTTATAAAGGCGCTCTTATAAGACTGTCAGCTGATTTCTCAACAGAAACTTAGCAGGCCAAAAGGGATTGGACGAAAATATTCGATGTGATGAAAAGCAAGGATCAAGAGCTTCCCAGATTAAAAAAAAAACAAAACAAAAAAAACACAAAAAGAGTTCATCACCACCAAACCATTATTACAAGGAACATTAGAGGGAATTCTTTAAGATGGGGTGGGGTGGGGGGATTATTTTTTTTAAATGGCAATAGCTACATATCTGTCAACAACTACTTTCAATTTAAATGGATATGGATTAAAAGCTCCAAACAAAAGACATGGAGAGTATTGTGCTGAGTGGAGTGTCAGACAGAGAAAGACAGGTGCAAGTTTATTTTGCTTCTATGTGGAAACTAAAGAAGAAGATAAACAAAATGGAAACAAATTTATAGATACAGAAAATGTTTGGATAGTTGCCAGGTGGGAGGAGGGTTGATGGTATGGATAAACAAAGGGGAAGGGATTAAGAAGTACAAATTGGTTGTTACCAAGTAGTTATGGGGATGTAAGGTATAGCATAAGGAATATAATCAATAATATTGTAATAACTATGCATGGTGTTATATGGGTAGTACGTTTGTTAGGGTGCTGGAAGGAGGGCTGGAGAGGTGGGTGAAAAAAGGGAAGAAACAAAGTACAAATTCATAGTTACAAAATAATCACAGGGATGTAAAGTACAGCATAGGGCATACAGTCAATACTATTGTAATAACTCAGTATGGTGTCAAATGGGTACCAGATGTATCAGAATGATGACTTTGTAAGTTATATAAATGTCTTATCACTAGTGGTACACCTGAAACATAAAAAAAATTGTAATATAAAAAAAGTTTTGAGGGGAAGCCGGGATGGCTCAGTCGGTTAAGCACTCACTTTGCAGCGCCAGGGACCGAGGATCGAATCCCGGCCCCAGCCCGTGCAGACCTATATGCTGAACTGGGAGCTCCCCCAGTTCAGTTCTCTCTCTGTCTCTGTATCTCTCTCTCTCTCTCTCTCTCTCTCTCTCTCTCTCTCTCTCTCTGCCAAAAACAATAAAATATGAAAAAAATAAAATACAAAATGTTTTGATATCTTCAAATTACAACTAAGAAGTTAAACTGACTCTGTTTCTTGACAAGTTTGACTTTCTCAGGAGAGGAAAGGTAAATATAAAGTCCAGGGAGAAAAACAAAGTCTAGTTAGACCAGTAGTTTTCAACCTTTTTTTCTTTCAATATATCGTAAGCTGTTACATTTCATGTGTTTGTTTCTCGTTTGCCTCTCTTACCATTTTGTAAGTGCTATAAGGGGAGGGATCATGTCTATTTTATTTCTGTTATATTCTGTAGGCCTAGTGGAGTACCTCACATACAGTAAGCACTTGGAAAATATTTGCTTGACGAATGAATGGATGAAATTCTTAGCCATTTTTTAAGCACTAAACCTCCTTTTACAAATGGGGTGAGGGGGAAGCCGGGATGGCTCAGTGGGTTAAGCGCTCACTTTGCAGCGCTGGGGACTGAGGATCGAATCCCGGCCCCGGCCCGTGTGGACCCATATGCTGAACTGGGGAGTTCCCTCAGTTCAGTTCTCTCTCTGTCTCTGTATCTATCTCTCTCTCTATCTATCTCTGTCAAAAACAATAAAAAAAAATTAAAAATGGGGTGAAAGTTATCATGCCTCTCTCAATTAAAATGCAAATACTCAAAGACTATCCTTGCCTCATCTGTGACATTTGGTATCTCTCAAAAGCAGAAAATCAAAACCTCTACTTTCCTTGCATTCTCAGAAGAACAATTCTAAAGAACCCCAAGATTGGGGCCAGGGTCTTCTGACTCCTGAGCTAAGATATTTGAAATTTGCCCTTGGAGATGGCTGAGTATTCTGGGTCACCTTTGGACACATGCCCAGTAAATGGGGGCCCTCAGTGAAAGGAAACAAAATAAAAATAAAATACAATAGGACTTGCTTGCACTGTTCTCTAGTCATTTGATGGTTGAAATTACATCCCCTCTAGCTCCACCCTCTACATTAGGGTGAAAACCTCTTTTGGACACTCTAGATGGAATGAAATAGAATAGCTGTGCTTCAGCAGGACCAGCCTCTGACTCTTGGGAAGACCGGCTAACGCCTGCCAGGATGTTCTGTGAAGGCTACCCAGAGTCCCCAAGAGCTGCCAAGTGCCTCGTGGCCAGTGCTGGTTTGAGGACCTGAAATATTACAGGAAACATTTAACCAAATCACTGTCACCATGGAGAAAAGATCTGGGGAGGATCTTATAATTCGTAGGGAGGGCTCTGAACTTTTGTGCTTTGTCGTATAAAGAAACAATGGCTAGATCAGAATCTGAGAAATCAATCTAGAAACTAAACTGAAGGCAAAAATAAAATAGTGATTTCAGAGTAATATTCTCTTGCTCTACTCCGTGAGCAGTGACAGATTTCTTTACTCTAACACAATATGCACTTACCCTCTTTTTATGCCACACATCACATTTTTAATAAATTTATCAATCTTGCCCTCTAATTTTTTTTTGCAGTTGACTTATTGGTGAACACCTTTGTACCTGTTTTCTGAAATGATTGTAAGTTTCCTTTAGAAGGGAATTTCTACTTTTTAACCTGCCTGGAATAGCCAGCCCAACCAGCAGTTGAGTCCTGGATAAAAGTTCTTTAATGCTGAGTGAAATTAGCAATATTATAATTCTCAAACTTCTCAAAGAAAGGTATCATGGAATGTAAAACATTCTTACTGTTGCAATGTTGTTTGGTTATAAACTACCTTCTCTGTGGAATACATCTTTTCTCTCTTTCCACTAGAAAGATAAGGAGAGTGATACAGTTGGCCTAGGACCCACAGTGCCCATATCCCATGCATGCTGGCACAGTAGAGGACTAAGTTCTGTGGGTTTCATCTCCAAGACACAAAAGTGGAGGTGGCTAGTACATCCTCGTTCTCAAGCACTCAGAAAGTCATATAGTTGACTCACAGTGAATTAGAACCCAAAGGTCAACATGGATTGACAGCAAGCCAATCAGATGGTGAAAAGGAAGGGAAGCCCAGAACCAACAGACCGTATTGTCACTGTACCATAGAGGGTTGACAGAATGCTAAACCTAGAGAGACCGCTTGCCCAGCCTTTCTCATCGCACAGTGGTTTTACCCTTTAAAAAAAAAAGCATCCATGGAGGTGTACCGCAGGAGCCCATGAGACATTTGAGCTTCCAAAGAACCCTTTCCCTCCTGCATACATAAACCTCACCTCTGTATCTTGTCCTACAGTCCTAAAAACGTTAAAAGGATGGTTCTCTGCTAGTGAAAATTCATAGGCACCTGCTCTTGAATTACTTCCTGTTTAGATTAATTTTTGCACAACTGTGATATTACTAAGTGACTCTGTTTAAAGTACCAAACAGTGAGTCTCAGACAAGAAGGGATCTGTTGGATGTGTGGGTTATAATGATGTCAGCTATTCCTCTTTTTGTTTTTGGGTTTTTTTACAGCATCATTAGTAATATGTCATTCTAATAATAATAATTCCCTTTTGATATCATGGGGGTAAGGAGAAATCATCACTGACATCAAAAATGAGGTGATATTTCAGCAGTATTATTTCACTGAAGATAAAATGGAAAGCTTCATTGCTCCCCATGCCTTTAAAAAAAGAAGCTGAATAAGGCATACTCACATGCTGAACCTAGAGCTCATCTATTTCAGTTCCTTCCAAACTGATAGGAAGTAACTACATTTAATTGTTTCAACTAGAGTTTCAGAATGTGCTTTTCCTCCAAAGCTTCACATCTCCATAATGGAAACTTTTTCAAAAACAAGCTTTATCATCAGTCATAATAACTTGGGAAATCAAAAGAAGAGTCCATTGTAATTCAGATTGATTTATAATTTTCATTCTTCATCATCACCTTTTGTTCAGAGTAGTTAGGAATTGATTTCACTCAATCATATGGTCAGTAGTGATTGTGTGTACCTGTTGTGTATTACACACTGTCCTGGTCCTAGCAAGACAAAGATGGATAAAGCAAAGTCCTTGGCTCAGAGAATAGTCTAGACTTAGAAATGAAGGTGAAATAATGTGATGTGTGTTAAAAAGGAGATTATGTTCCAAGGGTCATGGGATAAATGAAATAATTTTGTCTGGTAGTGGAGGAAAGAGTCTCACAAGCAGCATTTTAGCCAGTTACTAAGAAAGAGAAGTCAGTGCAGAAAGAACAGTATCAATCAGCAAAGAGATGAAGGCATCAAGTGCAGAGTAGAAAGAAATCTGTTTCTTAAGGGAATCAGGAGTGAAAACATCTAATCTGACTCAGCAAATGTAAATGGGAGCAGGCGTCTTCATGTAGTGCGGTACCAGCCCAGGCTAATCAGCTTTCAGGGTAACAGGGTTTAGATTAAGATTGTTACATTCCAACACAAGTTCTTACATTCCCTATAAGCAAAAGATTGTTATTTTCCAACAAGGAGACCAAGGAGGTTGTTCTCAGTCTATAGGAAAAGGTCCTAAGTACGTGTGGATTTAAGTAAGTCATCACATAATTCCTTTTGGAATTTTCTCAGTTTATTTTTCCTTCCAACATTCTGGACTACGTGTGTGCAGGGATTTTCTTCCCCCATGAATCTTAGATGCTATTATAAATAGACATTCTGAAAAGAGGAATATGATTTTCCTAGAACCAGTAACTCAAGGAAAAGAAAAGCTGAAATCTTCATGCATTGAAATCTTAGATTGCGAAATGACTCAGAAATTGGAAGCATTATACAGACCTCAGTCACCCTACCTTGGTCTGTACACCCTTAGGTATCTGAATTCTTGAGAATGTCTGAGTACTTGGAACAATGAAAGCAAAACTGACACTCGAGGTGCCTAAGGTTTCCCTTAGACCATTTAAGGATGATATTTTTCTCACTAAAAAAAATTATTGTTCTTCAACTCATTTACTTCAGATTCTAGATAGCTATTCAGCTTTTCTGCTAATTGTAGCAATCTTCATAAACACCCAAACCCTTTGTTCCAGTAAGATCTGTGTATGTCAGATCGGTTACAATTCCGCTGCAATAAAACAACTGTTGTCAAGTGAACAGTAACCAATGACATAAAATCTGAATGTTATAACCATGCAAATATTCAATATTGAAGTGATTCTTTAAGTATAAAATCCGATATATAGCTACTGAACTTTCAATATGAACAAATTGTCATCCTTTCCCTCTCTCTCCCAGGAAATAAAACTTTATATTCCTAGATTGAATGCTTAATTACGTTTTTAGAAAAAAACTTTCCACAAGTACTATTTTTAAAAAAGAAAATCTCTTTATTTTTGAATTGTCTGCCTTGGCTTTATCTTTCTATCAAAGATAATATGAAACTTTGTTGCTTTGTGTTTCAGATCATTAGCGGGGTTACTTTTTATCTGCTTGATTCTCTTTATTTTTCTTTCTCAAACATCATTTTCTTCTTCAAATAATCAGTATTCTCAACGGCTCTCAAATGCATCGACTTCTATCTCCACACAGCTAGTGTAGGCCATAGAGTACACTCCCAAATCATGCAAGAGCCATTTAAAAGTAGATCTTTTTGTTTAAGTCAGCTCTCAGGATAGAAGGGGAAATCACATCCCAGTTGGCTCTTGACTTTTTTCATTGCCAGATGCAGAAGCTAAAAAAGAGAACTGGACAAAAATGAGCTTGGGTATATGTTTGGTTTCTTTGCCTGCATTTAAGCAACACAAAGCTCATGCACAATAAACAAACATGCATTATGGGTTGTTTTCAGTCACTTTATAGATATATGCATTCATAAATTTTGATATGATTGTAAGAAGCCGACTTTGATGGGACCAAACTCACAGATGAGCTTTCGATTGCTAGAACAACCACAGTCTAACTTTATGTTGACAATTTATCAGCTCTTCCCCGTCAAGGAAAATTGTTTTTTAGTGCTTGCCTATTAGCAATCACATGCATAATATGAAATTGAGTTTTGGGGAGGACGGCCTGCCATCTGTCTTTTCGGATACTTTTTTTTTTTCAGCATTTCACGCTCAAGTTCAACTCTCTGTGTATCAGAATGCTGTAAAACAGGATTCCCCCATAACATGGGCACTTAGCAAGAGAAATGGGCCAAATACCAATGTAATCTTGTAACTTGCAGACTTTTAAAAAGGAAAATCATTAATACCCCAATCTGTGAATTATCTTTTGAGTGCACTTCAAATTCTGCCTGCCTCTCAAAGCCAACTTTGGTACTGCTGGTTCTTCTTAGAGAATAGTTCATTAGTGTGCTTCAAGAAGTGTTAAAACACTTTTAGAAAAATAAAAATTCAAAGAGAAAGTGGAATGTAATATGAGGTTAAGAAAATGGAGCTCTAAAAGATTGTGTAAAGAATGAAAAAGATGTATTTAGCTTCCCTTCCAAGTTCCAATATGCTAAGATTTTTATCAATAATATTGTTTTTCTGCAACAATACCTGCCTCGGGGAAAATCTTCTCTGTAGCTGTCAGGTTTATACTTCTCAAAATATGCTTAAGATGATTCTGTTAAATGGATAAAAAAAAATAGTACACTGCATAATGTAATGTAGAAGGATTGCTCAAAAGAACATCTCCAAGCCTTTCGTGTGTAACTGCATTTGTGTGGCCAGGCATTTATTATGCTATCAGTTCCACCCCTGATTTTGGCCAGTTCAGATTGGTTCTGTAGTATCTGTAAGTAATGAACCTTCCAGAGGCAAAGGCGGGGAGAGAAAGAGGATAAACAGAAGTAGCCAATACCCTTCTGGCTGTAGAAATACAAATTGGAGGGCTCGTTTAGTCACAGCTTTTATCAGATTATTCACCCAATACTTTCCAATGAAGGAGAACATACAACAGACTCTCTGTTAACTGGCACTCAAACAACCAGCAAAAAAATTAAAGAAATAATACTGCGTTTAGCCAGCATGGGTGCTGGTGAACTGAGAGTCTACTTACACATTTATCCAGCGTCTACCCAGCTCATGGGTGCTGGTTAACTGGGAGTCTACTGTATATTCAGAAAAATCTACAGGTTGCCTGATATGACTTCAGCAACTATGATGGGCAGACAAGAGAACAATTCTTGGGAAAGAAGTGTTTTTTTTATTTTCCCTGAGCCTTCACTTTTCAAACTCCTTCTCTTTCATCTTTTTTACCTTTTCCACCTGAAGCATGGGCAAATGTCCATTCTCTAGGACCAACCAAATATGGAGCTCTTTTTTCCTAGAGCAGAGTTAGCCAGCCACTCCTGAAGTCTGGTCCCCCTCAGTTCCTAGTACCTGGGACTGGATGGACCCTCAGCCCAAAAGAGGATCCCAGGGGTCCTGCGGTGTGACTACTGTCAGTTCAGACTTTTGGAAAGAGGAACCTCAGTCATCCTGGAGTTGATTACTGAGACCATTAAGGAAGTAAGGTAACGAATGAGATGAACAGCAGGAGAAGCACCCAGTCCAAGGGGCCCCATGCCCCCCTGAAGTGGTAGCTAGAAAAGAAGGGGTCAGTGGAACACACAGGAGCAGTGGCCTGTACTGAAGGAAAACAGGACCATCTCACAGTAGAGGGTTGGCTTTTTTCATGACATTCTCTAAAACTGAGCACTAAGGAAACAGGCAGGGTGTGGAAGATGGGATAGGGTATGATTTAGGGTCCTAAATATCGGCAGAGCTGTGAAACTTTGGGTATCAAAAGGGAGAAATTGGGGATGCCGGGGTAGCTCCGCAGTTGAGCACTTGCCTTGAAATCACGAGGTGTGGGGTGTGCTTCCCGGCCCCAAGCCCACGCGACCCCATATGCTGAACTGCAGCGCAGCCAGTGACTGTGGGATGGCTTGTAGGTGAAGGTTCTCACTTCCCATGTGGGCAGCCCCTGGATTGGTTCCCACCCCACGCCGCCCCACATCTACCTGTGTGGAATGAAATGGGCACAACTATGGAGACCGCTCTGGGCCCTCCCCCCTTCTCTCTCTCTCTCTCTCTCTCTCTCTCTCTCTCTCTCTCTCTCTCTCTCTCTCTCTCTCTCTCTCTCTCTCTTGCCTTCTCTCAAAAAAATTTAAAAAGGAGAGGAGAGGAATATGGGAAATGATGACACTGAAGACACATTGCACTTACTAGGGAGGCCAAGGATTCCTCCTTTCATTCTTGCCCAATCCCCTCCCCTCTCTGACTTCATTTTCATGGGATGCAGGAGAGGAGGAAATGTTTGGAGGGGTCGTGGGCTGGTGTCAGGCCCAGAATGTTGGCTCCATGGTGATAACATGGGCTTAGGGTAGTTAGGGCTTCAATGGAAAGTGGGCAGATAATATTTCATGTCCACCCCGGGGTTCCCATCCCATTCCATAGATGTTCAAAAATACAGAGGCTCAGATCGGTGATCTAGCTCAGAGAACAGCAAAGTATCTTCACTATCCATTTGTCCTCAAAAGCAAATATTATAAATTGTGTGACACTCTTTCTCTATATTTTTTTCCTGGTCTCTCTTAAAAATCATAAAATCAGGGATGCCAGAATAGCTCAACAGTCCGGGGATCAGATCTCAGACCCAGCACGTGCAAAACCATGTGCTGAACTGTGGTGCAACTGGTCACTGCCGGGATGGCGGTGAAGGTTCTCCCCTTCCTTGCGGGAGGCCCCCGTTCAGTTCCTGCACTGCACAGCCCCACATCCACCTGTGTGGCATGAAACTAGGTCACAACTAATGATTCACAACTATGGAGACGGCTCTGGGCCCTTCCCCTTCTCTTTCTCTCTTTCATCTTCTCTCAAATAACCTTTTTTTTTTTTTTAAATCATAGAATCATAGAACTGAAAGATCCACAGATGTGGTATCTGACTGTTGTGCAGTAGGGCTGACAGAATGGCCCTGGGGCCTCTATAAATATGTACATTTCTCACTGGATTATTTGGGGCAATTAATAACTGCCATGAGATGTCCTATGTAAGAAATCCAGGTATAGCAGGGCAAGTCTTTAGATATGGGCACCCAGAGTTAGGCAAATAGAGAAGCCCAAAGCCAGTTAGGCCTCAAGTGGACATTTCCGCTCCAAAGGAAACCTGAAAAAAAGTCTCTTCCTGTACGCATCACTGGTTACTATTAGCAACATTGAAACTAGAACTACCAAACAGAAATTAGTAAAGATTATCTAAAAATTCTGAAAAGCAGAAAGTAATCATCAGTACAGACATTTATAAGTAGCTTTTGTGTAGGTAATGACTAATATCAAAAATAATCATGCTAAAAAAAATCATCATCTTCATCATGCTAGTGGCATTTTTAGTGATTTGGTAGAATGTACAGAACTCTAGCCTTAAAATCAATGGATGTCGGTTCCAGTCCTGGTTTTGCCATTTGGTATATATTTGACCTTAGGGAATATTAATGCCTCTTCTGACATATCACAGTGTTATTATGAGGTTAATGTAAGCTGAGTAAAACTGTTCTGTAAACTCTAAGTCTCTATTAAGATTATCTTCTTTGGATTACAACTCTAGCATCTAGGCTTTTAGCATTTAAGAAGATATTGACCTAGCTTATGTTTATGACACTATTTACCTTTCATTTTATTTCTGTTCTTGGTGCATGTAATTTTTTGAGAAGAAATATTTTAATAGAAGCCTTCAGGTCATCATTTTATTTCTGAACACGGCAACGGGCAGAAAGTATGTCCATAAAATAAGAGGTGAGAGGTATCTGGAAGTTCCTGCCGTGGCTCCAACCCACAGAGGGGTCTGTGGGCTGCCGCAGGAGAAGGGATCAGGGAGTAAGTGGCCTTGAATCCATGGTTGATGTGACTAGGCTGCACAAAAGGCCTTTGGTCATGACAAACTCTTAGGACTCCTTGTCATTTTTGCTCACTTAGGTTAATATCAACTTTAGTTGTATAGTTTTATTGGCCTATTGTGAATTTGGTGTTGTACTGTGTATTGATCAAAACCTTATATATCTCTTTTAGCTGTGTAGTCATAACCAAATAATTCATCTCTCTTAGCCTCCAGTTCCTTATTTATAAAATGGACATACTAATGCCTGCTCTCCCTACCTTAGAGGCTATTGTAAGAATCAAAAGAAATAAAGTAAGTTAAGGACTTAGTGAGCTCTCAGGCAGTAGAGGGATGGAGAGCATCCAAGCAGTTAACCATCAGTTGAGTGCCATCCATGACCTGTGGCCTGTGAGGTATACAGAGAAATGAAATATATACTCTGTAGCTTTGAGGAGAAAGAGACAGGGACGAGGAGAGCACAACCTAAGGTAATGCATACCTAGTGCTGACTGGGTGGCCGACTATAGTAGGAATCCAAAGGGAAGAGGACAACTTTGGGCGAAGAAGAGGAAAAGGGATTTGACATGGAGCTTGAAAAACAGATGTTATTATTCACTACTGGAGGAGGAAAAGGGAAGGCATTCCTGGCCTGAGAGGTTGTATGAGCAAAGGTAGGGAGAAGGTGAACGTAAGGCAGACAGATGGAGGAGATGATGAGCAAAGCTTTTGGAGTTTAGGATAGGAAGTTAAAAAAGATAAGGTTGTGAGGCTGGGACTGAATTGTCACAAGACTTTCACGAATGCCAAGTGGTCTGAATTTTATTCCAAAATCAATCAAGGTTCCTGAATAGTAAGAGTAACAATAACAATACTTTATATATCTACATAGTGCTGTACATTTTTAAGGTATCTTTTTTAAGATTTTATTTTACTGTTCGCGAGAAGGTGAGAGAAAGGGAGCGAGAGAGAGAGAGAAGGGGGAGGGCCCAGATCAGTACCCATAGTTGTACATCATTAGTTGTGAGATGATTTCATTCCACAAAGGTGAACGTGGGGCCACGCAGGGCAGAAACTGATTCGGGGGCCTCCCGCATGGTAGGTGAGAACCTTTGTCGCTGAGCCATTTTAGCGGTTACCAGTGCGCCGCAGTTCAGCATGTGGGGCCAGGAATCAAACCCCAGACCTCATGATTGTGAGGCAAGCGCTCACCTGCTGAGCGATCCAGGCATCCCTGCAAGTATTTTTAAATGCACTTCCATGTATGGTTCTTTCAGTGATGCTGTGAGATGAGAGTGATCAGCCTTGCCATGCCTATTTGACACATGGGGAAAACAGAGGCTCGGAGAGGTCACATGGCGGCTCCAAAGTAAATGAGGGGGATTATATCACTCCTGGTCCTTTTCCCTCAGTTCAAGACGTTTTAGGAAGATGAATTTGGCAGAAAAATTCAGGATGGACCCCAGAGGGGGAAAAAATAAGAGAGACCAGTTGGGAAGCTGCTCACCAACTTGTCCGGGTGTCAGATTTCAATAGTCGGTATTAGCGTGAGGGCACTCAGAATGACTATCACAGCAGTACTGAGAGGTGGTAAAGGAAGCACTCCCGAGCCTTAACAATTGACTAGATCTGGGAAGTGAGAGGCAGAGGATCGAAGATGAGTCCAAGAGGAGTGATGCACTCAATACTTGCAGCTTTAGCCTCTGATGAAGCTGATGGATGGGTTACTAAAACTAAAGAGAGGTCCAAGGCAAGACTGTGATTGACCAGCCGAGCAGCAGCCTTATGAGCATGCATTCTTTACCCTCAGCCATTCCTTTTATTCCCCTTCCTATTCTATAGCCCAGACCACACTCAAGCAAGGTTTAGATAGGCGGACTGTGAGCTCTTGGTGACTGTGCTAGTCCCCATGACTGGCAGAGCGCCATGCTGATAAAGGTTGATCAAATGCGGATCAACTGAGAGAGAGAGAGTGAATGAATGAATGCCCTCAGCATGTTCTTCCTAAATCTCAGGTCAAGTTACATAATCCTTTCTTTAAAAGTCTTCAGCGTCGCCCTGTCTGTATATGAAATAAAGTCACATCTTCATACAGCATCAGAAGGATCCACAACCAGGCCAGCATCGCCCCGCCGACACTGCTGCCGCCTCTCTGCTCTCCTCTCAAGTCCTGAACACAAAAAGCAGTTTTGTGTCTCTGTGCTTCCGCTTCTGATCGTTCTTCGGCCTCCGTGCCAATCAAATCTTAACAGTCCCTGGAAGTGCAGCGCAAAAGCGGCCCCCTCCCTCAGCACCTCGCAGCTGTGCCGCTGCAGGACAGTTCTCCCTGTCACCTCCCTGCACTTTGCATTTCTGGGTCTCATTTAGGGCTTGGCTCACATATCCATCTCCCTGACAAGTTTGCCCCCATAGAGCCTGACAGAGTGGTGGCACCTAGTACGAGTTCCAATAAGGGAAAATAAAGAAAAATGGCACGAGAGCTGCTTGGGGAAGAAGGTAATGAACTTAATTTTCATGTTCTCATAAAATTCACCACTTTTCTACAAATTCCTCTCAGTGAAAGCAAAATTCATTTAACCATTGCATATTTGTACAAAGAAACTGCTTTTTTTTTTTCTTTCTCTCTTTCTCTTTGCCTAGTAAGATGCAGGGTTTTACTTTAATATCCAGGTTTATCTTTTATTCCTTATTCAGCAGAAAAATCCCACTCAAACAAAAGGAAGAAACTGACATCTTTTAGATTGACAGACGTCAAGGGACACTACCATCTAATTTCCTTGTTGATTAATTTGAAGGTAATTTCCTAGTAACCCAGGCTTCCAAAAATGTATTTTAAGTGGCATGTTGGTAAAAGAAAATTAATTTCTCTGTGTTAAACTTGCCAACTTTTGAATTAATTGCATGACTATAACAATCAATTAATAAATGTTAAGCAAACAAGGGAAAATCAGTCAATTAAAAATGACAAAATTGATTCCAAGGGTAGATAAACCAAAAGATTGTCACAGTACTCACTTCTAAGTTTGGATTTCCTGCCTCTGTGCAATTTACCTCCTACTTCTCACACAGCAATTCACATTGCTGAAGCTTTATTATAATTTCTTATAAATAAATTACCACCTAAGCCTTCTTCGCGGCTTTAGCAGGATTAAGGAAATCAAACATAAACAGCGGTCCTCCAACAGCTACTAGAAGAAGGTCATTGCTTTGTGAAAGCATGAAGTGGTTTTGAAAGGGAAGCCACTGCAACGTTCTCTAAATATTTGTCAGTACTCCTCCAGGAGGCACGTGTACATATTGCCTTCCTTTCCCCTGAACCTACCCTCAGATGTCTTCCAGAAACCAGGCAAAGTGGGAAGTGGCAGGGCCTATGGACAGTGCTTTCCTTCTGAGAACAGGCATATTGAGCCCTGCTTCATTAAACACAACAATGTCCACACGTTTGTATCTGGGCCTGAGCGTGGCCTGGGATACATGGATGGACTCTCCTGGCCCGGATGTTGAAATGTGTTCCCCACGCTTGAAAAGATAGATGCTTTGGAAACAATGTCTACAAAGGTATATGAAGAATAGACTTTGTCTTGTGAAAATATCTGTAGGCTGCAGAGGCTTTAAGACTGGGAGTCATTATGATTGTTGTTTATCTGGCCTGCTATGCTTGTCTTTAATTCTGACTCAGTAGTGTGTTTTATCGGAAAATATCCCCATTGGCCTCTCAGACATGGACTAAAAAACATCAGCGATCGGAGCATGCACGTCACTAATTTCCCCCATTTTGCCCAGGGCATTTATCATAACAGATACATATATAATTTCTAGAACTTTTTATGTTTTAGCAAATAGATCTCTGAATAAACCCCGGGGGGTGAGAATGAAACCAAAGAAGTACATTTAAACTGCATCCTACTGAATCTTCTCTTGAATGTTGACAATTTCTCAATCTTCACCAAAACAAAGCCCACCTCTCAATACGTTTTGGCATCCGCCAGCCCTTGCCATCTAGTGAATGACCTCATCCTCCATCCTAGGACTCTGGCCAGAAGCTTAGCAGTGTCCTTCATGAGCACTCTTTCCCTCAGACCTGCGCTAAATACATCAGCAAGTTCTGTCAACTCCACTTCAAAGTATGTGCACACCTCCTTGCCACCATCCCCTCTGGACTCCCATCATCTTCCTCACCCAGACCTCTGCAGGAGCCCCCTTTCTTGGCCTTCCAGGCCCCTCAGCAGCACTTTACGGGAGCCAGAAACGTCGATGGGCAATCATCCCTTCACCTTTTGTCCACCTTTTCATCGCTGTTTTCCCGGAGTCTAGAACAGTGCCTGGCAATATGTTCATCCCCGTGAGGCTTGTCGAATGAATGAAATGATGTGGTTTTGCTGAGCTACCCAAAATGCGGCTGGAGCGTTTGGACGATTGGGAAACATTACTGACCAGGTAAAAGCCAGGAAATAGTAAAACACCTGGCCCGGAATCTGCCAGCTCACTGCTCACCTCACCCCTCCCTTCAGAAGTGTGATGGAAAAGGACATGTGGTGGGTGAGTGGGCTGAGTTTGGGGGTTTTGTCTGCCCAAACCAAAGCAGGGATAAGAAAAAGTCAAGTGCTGATGCCAGTTCATTTAAGCCATTGCACTCTTACTTGGCAGTCCTGGTAGCACAAGTCACTCCAACAATCAAAAGAATCATTACTTGTTTTGCTAAAATCCCAAGGAAATAGCACAAGATGTGATATTTCAGCACTAATGAGGTTGTGCCTGAAGAAGTGTGATTTTAATTGTGATAGATTTAGAGATTCCACTGCAAAACTGCAGAACAGCATGCTCTTCCCAGTTCCAGGGAAAGTGCATTAATATCCCATGTTTTTGTTTTATTTAGTCCTTGCTGACTGTGTGGAGAATCACCTAAGGTAATGGAAGAGCTACTAGGGACTACATCAAATAAAACCCTATAAAGAAACTTTATTTTCTTCTCCTACACTGTGACTTGAGACTATACAACACAGGAATATTTGTCTTGAGTTGCCTTACAAGCTCCTGGATTGATTTGCTTTGCCACTGACAGTTCTGATCCTGACACGACCTTTCCACCACCTTCCAGCCTTCGAAGGTTGAAAGTCACCACGGTGCACGGCCTCGCTAAGCCCTTACCCTGGCGGGTGGAGGAAAGGAGTTTCTGCAGAATTTTGCTTCATTCTAAAGGCTGATCTGGGTTGGGCATGAAAGCTCCTGGTGAAGTCTGCATATGAGCAGTGTTGCTGATTACTTCATTAGAACCCTCCGCACTTCAAGAGCCATATGCTTTCAAGTTTCTTTAAATGGTATTAGGGAAAAAATATCCTCAAGGCATTATTTTTAAAGGGGACTTCAAACGTTCCCCTAGAAAAAAAGAAAAAGTATAGCACGTTTGAACTCCAGGGGATTGCAGGAGAAATCTTACTTAGCAAGACTGTGAAAATGGAGCCATCTTTTCAGTTTCAGGGTAAAGTCAGTGTTGGTCACAATCAGGAATACATTTGAAATGTTGATGCAGAAAGATGCAGAAAGTCTCCAACTCCTTGAATTCTTACTATAAAATAGCAAAGAAGACGATGACTTGAGAAAGGAAATTTAAAAAATAATTTTTGTTCTTGTGTTCAGTGGAATACAGAGAATTGAAAACTCTCCCGGTATCTTGCAAAGTGCAAAAGTCTACAAGTTCTTCTCATTTCCTGCCACATAGGAGACACTTCTAAAATGACCACCCCCCTGCTTCCCACTTGTGTTACATGTTTTCAGAGTTATATTTTGAAGACCTGGGAAACAAGGATACAGGTAGAGGTGAAGCTATTTGTTTTGAGTCACTCTGCAGAGGGTCTGCTCCAGAGGTCAAATCAAAGAGACACTTCCTCAAGTTGAAACCCCCCTATTCTAAATACAGTAGATCCCAACCTGATCTCATTTAATGCATTGATGTCTGGCTTCTTAGGCATTATAGTTGCAGCATTACATATCAAAAGGGCTCTTGAGAAATTCCCTCAAATTGATCATGCTAATTTCTTAGGTATAACTCCTCTGTATTCACTCAAAGGACAGCTTGCATTGTATACTAAACCATGAATCATAGAAATTGGTCCCTTTGTATGTAGGTTTGTATTAAATTGAGATGCACTCTTTTTTTCCCCCTGTTTGTTCCCACACTTGAGTTCCTGGTGTCAGTTTGTATTTGGCTTCTTGAGCATATTAAAGTTTTTCTAGTGCGTATGATGTTCTTGCCAAGAGCACACTTGCAGCAATCTGCACTAGAACTGTCTTTGTGCCAATTACTTCAAAAGTATTCTTTAAAATAAAAGGGGGGAGGGGGATTTTTTTTTTTTTAAGGGAACTTTCAGGTTACAGTGTGGTGGTTTCAATTTTAATTTTTTAGTCAGTCTTCCTGAAATGATGACTTAGAGGCTCTGGGCTGTGCCTCTTTGGGTTGTTTTCTCTTTTGTTTTTCTTGAAAGCCTTTCTACAAAATGGAAGTCCTGATGAAGACACCCGCGTAGCAGGGGGAGTCAGAATGGAGGAAACTGCTTGTGGCTGCTGCTACCACACCCTCATCTATTTAAACAGCTTTGCAAGGAAAACGGCTAGAAGCTTGTTAAAGAGTTTCCAAATGTGACTGTAAATGACTATCTCTAATCACGGCTGAATACACCAAATGCAGCGAAGGAGCTGGTGACACACACAAAAGTCAGAGGAGTGTTTTGAATGGCATATGCTGAATGGATAATAACCCACGTAGTGCCATGAGGTCTTTGGAAGGTTAAAATCTTAAGTTTGATTGAGTCATTTATATACATATAATAGAAACACATTGGGGAAAACAAAAGAGAGAAGCGGAAGGGAACGTGTCCTCCGAAACGCACTCCTGAATAGAAGGGAAAACCTTGGGCAAGGGATGAGGAGACCCTGCTTTTCCTCCTGTGTCTGCCACTAGCCTGCTTTTGTTCATGGCAAGACATTTCGCTTCTCCAGGCCGTGGTCTCCACATCTGCAACCAGGAAGCTGCAGAGCCTGCCAGGCCCCTCCAGCTTCCAGCCTGCCATCTCTCTGGGGTGCTGAATGCAAAGAGGTGTTGGCACCAGCATGGATTCCATTCGCTCCATAAAATGTGAGACGTTTTGAGAGGCTTGTCATTACCAGAAAGTACTCTCCTTAAGGGTGAAATTTAGGATTGAATTATGCAGCCTTATAAAATACTAGCTACAGAATTTGGAGGGCACGTTAAGAAACATTTAAGAAAATGTCCTGTGCTAAATCAGTGCTAAACACATAACATTCGCAAAGAATGGAAACCAAGATAAGAGAGATGGAACACGATAGAGGCTGGGGCTTTGATGATAGGTCAAAGCTTCATGTTCAAATATCGAATTTAATCGACACGACGCAGAGGAAAGGTCTCAGAGGCCACGTGGCTAGGCCACTCACTCTCCCAATGAGGAAATCAATGCAGAGGAAGGAGGTCCTTGAAGCCCAACGTGGAAATACATGAGTGCCAGGAAACCTGAGGGATCCTGGCTTCTAGTCTATGTTCTTTATTTCTTGCACATATTTGGGTCTAAAGGACCTGCTTAAGGGCATTCTGTGTTCTGTTCTTACTTGAAGAGTACCAGAGGGATGCTGGGATAGCTCAACAGGCTGAGCGCTTGCTTGCAACCACGGGATATGTGGATTGAATCCTGGCCCAATCAAACCCCATATGCTGAACTGTGTGGCTCAACTGGTAAAGGTGGGAATGCCTGCAAGCATTCTCGCTTCCCATGGGGGAGGCCCCCAGTTTGGTTCCCACCCGTGCAGCCCCACATCCACCTGGGTGGAGTGAAACTATGTCACAACTATAAATATACAACTACGAAGACTACTCGGGGCCCTCCCCACTTCTGTCTTTCTCTCTCTCTCTCTCCTTCTCTCAAACAATAAATCATTAAAAAAAAAAAAAAGAAGAAAACAAGAGTACCAGATACATAATGTAGCCTTCTGGGAAGTGATCAGTTTTAGGTTTGAACTTTAAAGGAAATACTGGGGTTTTCTTTTATTTATTTATTTATTTATTTATTTTTATTTATGACCCATCTGTTTGCCTTTAAATTATATAATTATCAGAAGTACAGTAGTTAACATGTGTGTGTTTCCCCTTGAAGGGGTGGCTGCTTTAAAAATATTTCAGCTCTTGAGACTGCAGTTAGCCCTCCACAAGGACCAAAGTGTGTGCATCTACCTGGATAACTGTCTTTAATGCGTCCTCTGCAAGGAAGAAAGGGGTAGCTAACTCCCACAGCTCAGAGTTATTCCTCTACTGGGTTTCCCTTGTTATCCAAATGCAATCATTTCTTCTGCAGACCTTCAGGTTGGCCGCAGGGGGTACAGACGGGCCACTTTAGCCCTGTCCCACAGCACAGCGCCCTCTGGAGTTGCTACCTTCACGCAGAGGAGCCCTGGGCCTCTGGTACACAGCTGCCTTTGGCTGTTGTTGCAGTTCAGTGTTTGTGCATACGTCCTGCTAGCAAACTCAAGAGAGACAAAGGCTAAGGAGCCTGCCCAGGCTAGTTGTTCAACTAAAGAAGTGTACATTCAAAAGCGCATTCCACAAGGTGGTAAGCAAGGCTAGATAATAAAAATCTGTGATTCATAGAGTAGCTTTCCCTGTCAGAGATCACAGGTTCTGAAGAATATACCATAGAATATGGTATAGTGTTTCTGGGAGGTGGGGTAAGGTGGAAGTAGGGAGCCAGTTTCTATTCTTTACCTCGCACTGGACAAGTTGTGAATCTTTTTGTTTTTTTGTTTCTTTTATGTTGTCGGGAATATAATTATGTTAGTTGAGAAGAACTGCCTTTCTACCCTCAAGACAGTGGCACTAAGCTACAGGGGCCTCTGGGACCATGGGGGGGTGATACTTCCTCCTCCACATCAAATGACAGAGGAATAAAAAGTTGCCCTTCACACAGATACAATGGCCCTCTGTCCTTCTCTAGGAGACTTTAATAAAGAAAGTGAATCAAACGAAATTTGATCAGCTATAGTGCAGCCTTCTCTCTTTCCCCTTAACAATTTATTGAGGTGTTTCTAGCCCTGGTCCTATTTTATTAAATGATATTTGAAGTGTTCCACTCTATGAGAAAATGTGGTTTATATCTTTGGCATATATTTACATAATCTCATTAAAGAAGTCTCTCCAGTTTAGTTAAACTATCCCAATAAAAATCTTATTGTTGGTAGAAAAAAGATTGTTCTCTCCAAAGGGAACAGGAAACAAATATGGAATCCAGACACATTTTTGAGAAGCAAAGGCTATAATTGTAGTTACATTTTTTATGGTATGTATTTGAAGTTTGTTAACAGAGATGGATGAGAAGTAATTGTTATGTTTGGAGGATACAGTCATGTAAGAATAGAATGCTGTGGCTAATGTATTTTAAAAGCAGGTTTTAAAAATAGTTTTTTTGTTTGTTGCTTTAGAAAATGTTTCTAAATTAAAAAAAAATTACTGAGGCTGATAAATTACTAGCAATCTCTCAGCTCCCCACTGGAGCCATCCAATTAAGGGTTAACCTCTCAGGATTCCCCTGAATTAATCAGGAGCTAAAGCAGGGGCTGGCTGGGGGATGGGGGAGGGGATTGGCAGAGCCAGACCTCCCCCAAGAGCCTTGCAGCACCGCAGTGCAGCCCACTGTAGCCACTGAGAGAAAGCATCCCTTGCCACAAATAAAGGAGCTTCGACAGGGTTCCGGGGCTGCCCCCGCCCCCCGGGGGCTGCTCCCGCCCCCCCGGGAGCTGCTCCCCTTGGCAGCCCTATGCCCAGAAAACACACCCTGATCCCCCACATCAGCCCAGGGTTCCTGCTCACCATGCCCAATGGATCTTCCAGTTCCAGAGATCCAAGACAATGGGCTGTGATCTATGGAGTAGGCAGGGAGCTTTTCCGTCCAGTGTGAAATGTGAATGTATGTCCTCTCTGCTCATTCAGGAGGCCGTGTGTGATGAAGCTCTGCATCATCTTTATCCACTCCGTCAGCTCTCTAGATACTAAAGAGGAAGCTGCGGGTGGATGCACTGCCGGGCCTGCCCCTAAAGCAGGGCTTAAAGGAGGGCTCTGCATTGGTACCCAAAGCACATGCAGCACTGTGTGGAATGCTGATTCCCAGGCCTCTCCCTCTATTTAAAGAATCCTAAATGGGGGGTGGAGGGGGGGGGACATACCTGGGAATCCACATGATCAACAAACTCACCAGGTGATTCTTGAGCACATTCAAATTTAAGAACCACTAACCCTAGAGTTGTGTTTTGTTTTGTTTTTTAAAGTAAATCCCTAACATCAGCATTAAGTGTCTAAAGCAGGAGTGTCCAGCCTTTTGGCTTCCTTGGGCCACATTGGAAGAAGAATTGTCTTGGGCCACACATAAACTACACTAAAACTAATTATAGCTGATGAGCTTTAATAAACTTGCAAAAAAAACCAACTCCTCGTGTTTTAAGAAAGTTTATGAATTTGTGTTGGGTGGCATTCAAAGCGCATTCAAAGCTGTCCTGAGCCGCAGGTTGAACAACAGAACAAAAGATGTCTTCCTCGTGTACCAGGCCCATTTAGTCATTTTAGTTGCTTGTGTACTGGACAGCGTGAGGAGACTCGAGCTACAAGAGAAATGCCCATATCATGCTTGTGCTTAGGTCTGTTTTCCTATGGGACCTTAGTCCTCAGTGACAGTAGAGAAATCAGCCCCTGGTTTCCTTCCTTCCTCTGCTTTCTGTACTCTGGATGCCCTGCCTATAGCTGCAGGTCTGTCCACTTCCTGAAATCTTCACTCAGTCTTTCTCCTGCCAGCCAAGCATCAAGGTTGTGCTCCGATTACATCCCTTTTCCTGCTCACTTCGTTTCTATTCATATGGAGCGGAAGACCACGAGTCCCTGGGAATTAACACTTCCTATGTAATTGTTCTTTTATCCAGCAAGACTGGCTTCTGCCAGGGTTCCTCTTTCTTAACTTTGGCCAGAAGGCTTCGCCAGGACCCAGTCGTACCTCCTCTCTTCACCACCACAGCCACCCTTAAATTGACCCATCTGAAATTCCTTTTTAATTCTTGCTGGTCCTCTATCCCTAACTGCTAAATCCTGCACCCATCAACCCTGGCAACTATTGAAGAGCCCTGATCTTAGGGAAATTCTTAGGGACAAACTCCCAGAAAGACTGCCACCACCCACGTGGTTCCTGAGATGACAGCCATCTCCATACCTGGCTGATGAGGACATTCCAGGACCACCTCTCCTCCTCCGCTGCAATCCGCCTGACCCTGGAAGAACTCCACATTGCCACCCACTTGCTGCCCAAGCCTCACTTCCCTGAGCCACACCTCCAGAAGTCGCTTCCCTCTTACCGGGTACTTCTTTTCTTCTCCCCAGTTGCTGGAGTCACACCCAATGTGATTCCCTACAAAGTCTACTAGAGTCCATTTCTAGAAAGAAAACCTGAGATTCTAGAAAGGAAACGGCATTGGCATTCCGCTGTTCTCCTGCCCTGGAGGGCCCAAAGGCATCTATTCCAGTTATGAGCCCTCTTGTCCACAGTACCTGGTTTTAGTTTGCTTGGTTTTGTGTTTGTTTGTTTTTCTATGTCCTGGGCAAAGACCTAGGTGCCACACAGATGGGGACAGAAAGATCTGTACCAGCAAAGTCTCCAACCTATGAATCAATAGGGTCTAAATGGGAGGGGGGGGGCAGGACCCACTCCTAAAAATTTGCATGAAGTCATTTACAGGAGGTTGATGTTCTCACGCTAGTTTAGATTAAGTTGTTACCCTGTAAACTAGATGTTTAGGTTCAGAAGAGCTGATAAGCCTTATCTCTCAGCAGGTTGCAGGACACCTCACAGCCCTCGTCACTTAAAAATAATTACATAGGTAGCTGACTCTCCCACCTGAGCTAGTGGTTTGATGATCTGTATGCTAAACCAAACTTCAACAGGAAAGTAAAAGAAAAAAGACCTGAGTGCCAGCAGGAAGCTTAGTTTTTAAGGTAAATTTGGATTCCTTTATAGGACAAGTGAAAACTCTCTGAAGATTCTCTAAACCCAGGGCATCCACACTTTTTCATGCCTGCAGCCTTTTTTTTTTTTTTTTTTTTTTGTTCCCCTATTTGCTTAACCTTGTTCTGTACTTTACATTATATGTGGAAAATAATGCACATAATATTTAACACTTTTTTGATAAAGAAAATGTTTCATATTACTCATACTGAGATTTATTCCTAAAAGACAGAGAATAGCTTCCAGATGTATTTTTCCACTACAGACTTTTCTTTCCTTATGTATTGAGAGAGGAGAGGTTTTTATCAAGGTCTCTGTGATGGGCGTGTTTATAATGAGAAGATATTAGTGGAGCACATCTAAGTGTTTATCACTAACAGACAACTGAAAGGAGCATATGGCAGGAAGAGAAATAAATATTTGTCCAAGAAATGTGGCTTGTTGACACTCCCACACTCATCCTAAACTCTGTGGACACGCACTTATAGCATTGCACCCATCCACTCATTATTTTATGTCAGAGAAGAAAAGTAAAAGTTAAACAGTGATTTCTTCAATATGGGACTGTCAGAAGATGCTAATTTGGATATTTTTATCAAAGACAGTGGGATTTCAACTCAGAAATCCCATGCATTCTGCTTCACTGGGGCTAGCATCTGGGCAGTGCTGTGGAAGGAGTTTAGGAAAATACAGGCTTTAGCATTTTTGTACGGCTCTTTATGATAAAAGCAAGAGCAACGAAAGGATCTCAGTGAGGACTGAGCTCAGACAAAATTGAGCTGGGTGGGGCAAAGAATCTTTTCGTTCTGAAATCTCTCTTAAAGAATGTCTGTAGATTAACCTTTTTCACTCATGTCGAGTGTGACTTGACACTGTTAGCATTGGCACCAGCTCGTATGTTGAGCCACACCCGATTGCAAAGGGTTAAAGACCAGACTAAGATGAACCTTTGAAACACAGAGGCAATTTTTGCCTGGTATTGGCTAAAGCCAAAAATAAAACGCCTGTTAATTAATCCTTTATTAATGCAGCTGTCCTCTGAAACTCTTGCCCCACCATGGAGAAGCTGCAGCCCGGTAGGGCCACTCTATTGACTAGTATGTCACAGACTTTCTAGAACTTTGTGAGAAGCATAGGTACCATCACCTGCTTCTTTTTTTTTTTTTTAATTTATTTTTGACAGAGAGAGAGACAGAGACAGAGACAGAGAGAGAACTGAACTGGGGGAGCTTCCAGTTCAGCATATGGTTCCGCACGGGCCGGGGCCAGGATTCGATCCCCAGTCCCCGGTGCTGCAAAGTGAGTGCTTAACCCACTGAGCCATCCCGGCTTCACCAAGCTTCTTATCCTCTATTTCATATCTGAGGCAATGCCGCCCTAGTCAAATGACTTGCCATAGTCCCGAGAACCAGGTCTGAAATCAGATGTTCCATTTCCCAATTCAGTGTTATTTCTACTCCACAATATTCCCTTCATTTTAAAGCTACGGTGTTATTTTTATAGTTTCATGGCTTTGATACAATATTAATATTTAGGCTTATACATTTGTGTTCAACTTCATTTCCCATTCACCTACTTAACTTTATAAGGAAGCCGCCGTCCCATTCCTTGGGATGTGACCAGTAGGACTGGCAATGATATGGCAAGGTTGACATTTAGAGAATGGAACTGAGGATGGAACTCTGAGAAATTTTCACTTTTTTAACAGAATTACAGAGCAAGAGAACCTCAATGTAGAGACAAACATAAGTTGCCTCAGGCTGCAGTTACTCAAAGGAGGAAAAATGCCTTTGGTGTTTGCTCACCACTCTCTGTTTTCTCTGTTGGTTATTCCGTTGAATTTCTTGGTTTTAACTAACATCACCAGGAGACAAAAAAAAGTTCCAAAACTATACCTTCAACTGTCCTCTCTGAAGTGCCCAGCCCCTTTTTCCATCTGCCCCCTGAACACCTTGTCTAGGATCTGCCCAGGCTGCTCAAATACACATGGTTCACAGGAAGGTCTTTGTCCCCACGCATGTCAGCCTTACCTGCATTACCAGTTACCGTTTTGTCTAATCATCAGCATCATCGGCCCCCTATGAGACAGGCTCCAAATCCTCTCTCTTCTCCCAGTTCTCACTGCCAATCTCTACTGCTTGTACCTGCCATGGTGGCCCACCCCTGTCCCTTCTCCTTCTGACTCCAACAATTCTCCCAAAGCCCTGGCAGTCCCAATGGGTTCCCTTTTATATTCTTTTGTTCTGTTCTTCTCTCGACCTGAAAACCCCTTTCATCATTCTAGGATCACATCTTATGTCAACAACTTACTCAGATGCCAGTTTCACATAGCCTTCCTGATCCATTCAGTCAGAAGTGTTTTCTACCTACCCTGAATTCCCCCCAAATGTTATTCTATACCTTTCTTATGCCATATACCTGTTACTTTAAAAAAGTACTAATTGAGCATATACTGGGTGTCAGGCATATATGTAGGCAATTTATATACATGTCCTTTAATCTTCTCAGCTTCCCTGTAAGACCTAGTAGGGCCTCTACCCCAGAGATTCCTATCTAATTGGTCTTGGGTATAGCTTGGACAGGGGGACTTTTAAAGATTTCCCTAGGTGACTCCAATGGGTAACAAGGTTGACAATCACTGGTATAACTTCACACTCATTCGCCAGATATTCTATAATGGTTACCATCACATCTAAAAAGTAAACAAGTGCTGGGCTCCAGCTTAGTCCTACCGAATTAGAATCTCTAGAGGAGAGAACCTGGGACTACATGTTAACAACACTTCCCAGGTGATTCTGTCACATAGCTAGGATGGAGAACCACTTTCTCGATCAAACACTGCAGCATCTCCCAATATTATGTGACTACAGGTAACTCTCTCTATTTCCACTATGTAGTCCATAAGTTCTGAGGACAGCTTTACATCTGAGTCACCTTGGTCTGCTCCCTGGCACCTACCAAGCTCCCTTGCACATATTGTGTTTTAGAAACTTAAAAAAAAAAATAGGAAAGCCAGGATGGTTCAGCAGGTAGTGCTCACTTTGCAGCCCCAAGGTCTGAGGATCAAGCCCAGCCCCAGCCCCAGCCCCAGCCCCAGCCCATGTGGACCCACATGCTGAATTGTGGTGTGCCCCCCATTTGGCTCTCACCAGGGCGAGCTTCCATGTAGGAGGCCCCCGGTTCAGCCCCCAGCTCACAGGGGCACACCTCCTATGTGGAAGGCCCCTGGCCTGGTTCCCACCCTGCGTGGCCCCCTACCCACTTACGTGAAACAAAACTATGTCTAAAAACTATGACATACAACTATGTAGACTGCTCTGGGTCCTCCTGCTTCTCTCTGTCTCTGTCAAAAACAATAAAGTAAATCTCAAAAAATAAAAAAATAAAGTGTCCTTTGATGGCCTTGTTAAGGAAACAAGGAACACCTGCACAGAGCATTCTCCTTGTACTAGGTTTTTAATCACTAATATACTGACCTGGAAACTAAGCAAGTCATTTCAATTCTCTGACCATCATAGTTGCCTGGCTATGCCGTGCTGGAGGCAGGATTTGAACCCAGGTCCTCTGACAATACTCTTCCCTCAACATTTCTGGCCTCAAAAGCAACTACGAAGTGAAACAACTACCTGTGTGTTTGAATATATGCTGTCAGACATGTTTCTAAAATTTGAACATAACCTGTCACATGGGGGGTTGGAGGTAAATTGCTGGCATTATGAAATGGACTTGGAAAAATACATCAATTTAAAACCAGGGGAAGCTGGGATGGCCCAGCAGATTAGGCCCTCGCTTTGCAACCCTGGATCCCGAGGATTGAATCCTGGCCCCGGCCCATGTGGACCCATATGCTGAACTGGGGTGTGCCCCCAGTTCAGTTCTTGCCGGGGCCTATGCAGGAGGCTCCTGGCCCAGTTCCTGCCCTGCGCAGCCCTGTGCCCACCTGTGGGGTGAAACTATATGGAAAACTAATGCTGTCAACTATGGAGACTGCTCTGGGCCCTCCCCCTTCTCTCTGTCTTTGTCTCTGTCTCTCTGTCACAAAACAGTAAAAATTAAAAAAATAAATTTAAAATTAAAAGACCAAACAGTGGTGAAGGGGCCTAACAGATATCCCTTTCTCCTTAACAATCCCACCATCCTTCACCCCCCAGATGTACATACAGACAAACATACCCCCAACTCTGACATTTCTTGACAACTGTTCAGTTACTGAATTGAAAATTTTCTTAGTTTTCTTTTTTTTCTCCTTTGTGCTGTTTCTCAGTCTTCTCAAATAATCTGAGTGTCTGATTATAAGTGAAGTCTTTATAAAGGCTTACATAGAGTTTACTTAAGGCAGTAAATTGGCAAAATGTTTTATTCAATATGAATGTGCACATAAATTGCATATAGGCATTAAAAAGTTGAAATGATACTCAAACAAGACCTTAGAAACCTGGATTCTAGGCCCTTTTCTGCCTTTTCCAAGCCAGGCGACTTTGGGCAGGGAATGAACCTTCCAGAACCTCTCCCCTCACCAAAATTGAAAGAGAAAGGCATCTAAAATAAACTCTCCCAAATATTCTTCCAAATATATAAAGGATCATAACATTTTCTAATTCATTTAGTAGGCTTTTGGTCAAGATTAAATTAATAATTGCTCCCTATCCTTATTCAGTTGATATTTTAAAAGGTGAATAGAATCAGAATGAAATTTATAGACTTCTTTACAGTTTAGAAAGTGTTCACCTCCATTATCTCCTCCGGTTTTCATAACATAACTACTACATAGTTGTTACCCCCACTTCACAGAAGAAGAAATTGAGATGCACAGGGGTTGCGTGACTTGTCCAGGGTAACAAAATCAGAAAATGACAAATCTAGGCCCCTACTAGCCCCAGGGGCGTCTCGGTGGCCACAGGCAAAGCTGGAGACCAGAGGCTGGGTAAATCTGACATGCAGACAGCTCACCCCAGAAGCTTGTCTGCCTAGAAATGTTTTCTAGCCCAGCTCCCTATAAATTGCTTTAGAATAGAATACCAAGCGGGGATTTGTTTGGCATGTCATTTCTGCCTGTGTCTTTTCCTGAGCATTTATAGATCTGTGTTTTGCCGAGAAGCTGAGTGTTCCAGATAAAACAAGACAGATAATGATAAACGAGCATCTATGTAAGCCTAGCTGGGAGGAGGGCCTAGCACCGTTAACACCCCTCCTGTGAAGTTAATCCCATTTCTTTTAGCTATTTCTTTATTAGTTAACGAGGTCTTGCAAAAAAAAAATGTGTGTGTCTGTGAAGGTGTTTTAGCATCCTTGCCTCCAGGAACATTTTCAAATATTCATAAAGGAGCACATCTGACCAAAGCTTAAAGCACAGGTGCATTAAGTATGACTTTAGTTAACTACAAATGTGGGTGGTCGAAAAACTGCTCATGAAATAACCTAAATAATCCTCCTCATTGTCGTTTCCAGATCAGCAGCTCTGGGTGCAAACGTGAAGGGGGACAGTGGAGAGCTGTGATTTAGAACAGCCAGGACTCCGAAGGGCAGCCCATAAGCTTTGATCCTGCTTCCTGACTGACAGCAGTGTGGCTTGCTTTGGGAAAACTGAATAACTTAAGGGAAACAAAAACAAAATGAAAAAGGAATTACCCGTCAAGCCGCTAGGAAGAAGGGCAGACACTAGATCTTATTGCTCCTAGGAGGTCAGAAACCTACTTCCCACTTCGGTTCCTTGTGGCACAGAGGGAAAAGGAGATTCTCAAAAGACAGTTTGATGCTCAGGGAGGCATTTGGAAAGGCAAACCAAATGTGGAAACCTGGTCAGCTACTAAACTGAGCTCCGGGGTCCAGTGAATCATAGTGATTACCTCTGCGACCAGGTTTTGGAGCACCCCTCCCCCCCCACCCCCTACTTAGTAGGGTTGTAGGAGCAGGGAACACGTAAGCAAACTCCAAACCCTGCCACACACACACACACATACGCACACATGATTTCTATCATCTGGAAACACAGCTACACAAATCCTTCCCACTTTCTGCCCTTTCAAGATTTTGTTTTTCCAAAGCATCATTTAAGGAACTTGACTCTGTGGTGCTTCTTTATGTAACTTATAAGCAAAAGGAACTTTTTTGAAAGACACCTTTGTGAAAATAATACCATTTAAAATGTGTGAGGATGCTGAACCTGTGTTGTTTGGTGGCCTGTGTTATCTATTGTATATTTTGGCTAAGAAACCAAAACTTACAACCCAATATTCTCCTTCCTGTTTCTACACAAGTAACCAAAATGAGCCACACCCAAAATAGCGTGAGTCTTCCTAAGCCTACTTTAGTAGGAAATCAAGGAATCAGTGAAGGGCAAAGACACGGCAGTAAATCACACCACTACCGGTAACTCAATGCTGACTAACATGGGCCATCAATGCCCGAAAGGACCCATTCATGTCATTGCCACTCAAGCATTTCATTCAGCGGAGCCTTTGGCCTTTTGCAATATCAACCTTCAAATGAAGGAAAGCTCCGAGCCATACTTCTGAGCGAAGATGGCCGTGGCATCCCATTCAGAACAGATTTAGAGAGACAGACACCATTCACTAACAAGAGCTACTAATGGAAATGTCTCCTTTCACAGCTCAGTGCTCAACTTCATCGTCATTTTATCTGGTTATGAATTTCCTCTACATGTAAAAAAATAAATAAGGCCCTGAAAAATAGCAATAGCATAGCATAGTAATAATACTGCCTTAAGAAATGCTCAGAGTATAATACAAGAGCTGTCTGGAAAGTATCCAGCCACATAACCATTCTTGTTTTAGTGACAATGGCTGGATATTTTCTGGACAGCCCTCGTAGTTCTCTTTTGTCTCTTGCCTTGAGGACAGTGAGGGCATTGTGATTATGGAAGATACAAACTCATGTTGGTTGTGTCAGATGTCATTTTGCCTTTCTCTAAAGACGCTCTGTTACATCTCAGAGGGAAATTTGACTGTGTCCTGTACTTCCTGTTCTATTACAGGTGATTCACATAACAGGCCGGCTACGACTGCGGGTGTCTCTGTCCCATGGGAGGACTGTCCCCAGCCAAATCATGGGCCTCGTGGTCGTGGCTCATGCCTTGCCTCCCCCTACAATCAATGAAGTCAGAATCGACTGCCATATGTTCGTCACTCGAGTAAATATGGACCTCAATATCATATACTGTGAAAATAGGTACTTGGTTTTTGTTTCCATTTGCCCTGCTGTATGTTGCACACACTGGTGAGGGTTGGTGTTTTCAGCAGGCGGAAGGATTTTATTCTCCCAATGAGGCTCATTCATTATAAGTCCTGATCTTACTTTTAATGGTTGTTTGGACTGATACCAAACATGCCTTTTAGTTAAAATTTACATTGCATCCGTGGTTTACATTATGGACAACAATGGAATGAATTGGGATACCCAGACATCTACGTGCTATTTAAAATGAAGGCCCATTTTGGCCAAGAGCGCACGGAGGGAGCAGGGCTGACATGTTATTGGCAAGATGATGCTGTGACAGGGGTCTCCTGCGCTCCGATGCCGAAAGTAAGGTCAGCTAAATAAGCTATCGCCCATACCCTGAAAATGTTGGTTTATACCCTGTCCATCAGCCAGACCCTCTACCTGACTGCTGCCCAGGCCCAGCCTCACGGTGGGCAGCATCCATACAGACATCTAGCATGTTGCCTTAGCTTGGGCTACTATAACAAATTACTGGAGACTGGGTGGCCTACACAACAGACATGCATTTCTCACAGTGCTGGAGGCCGAACCGTCCAAGGTCAAGGTGCAGGCTGATTAGATTCCTGGTGAGAGCCCTCCTCCTGGGTTATGGATGGCTGCCGTCTGCTGTCTGCTGTGTCCTCACAAAAGGCAGAGAGTGCTGTGGTCTCTTCTTAGAAGGACAGGAATCCCATCACAGGCGCTCTATCCCCCTGACCTCATCAAAACCTCATGGCCTCCCAAAGGCCCTACCTCCTAATACCTTCACACTGGGGGTAAAGGCTTAAATATATGAATGGGGGGGGGGGGGCA
>PVKE010002101.1:0-87794 GCA_004027555.1 Craseonycteris thonglongyai
TAGATAGATAGATAGATAGATAGATAGATAGATAGATAGATAGATAGATAGATAGATAGATAGACAGACAGAACATATTTTCGAACAACTTTTGAAACCTGGTCATTTGAGTGAAGACAGGTTTTGTACTCATTACGGACTTGTTTTTCATCTTGATTGGAAGGCAGGGGCTGGCCCTAATATCTGGCCCAGACCTGATGCATCCGAAAGAGTCTATTTATAAAGAAGGTTTCTGTCCATTCCAGGACTCTCACTGGTGAGGCAAAGATGGCTGTGCATACATCTAAACGGAATTTTTAAGAAATCAGCTACTTACTTGATAAGAGCCTAGATGTGTGTGGGCTCTTGAAAATAAGATGTTTTCTTGAGTTGGAACAACGGGCCCATAACAATCAGTGCCATGTGTAATTCTAGTCTCTTTTGTTTTCTTGCTGGGGGTGAGGATTACAATCAGAAAGCACTTTCTAAAGCTTTTTTTATTTTTTTTGGTGCATAGGTATGGCCTTTACCCTCTAGAGTTCTGGATAAAAATAAATGTGTAATTAGCCTAGAATTGAAATTATATATTATTAAGTCAGAATTCAATATTGGAGTTCCGTCTCAAAGCGTTGTAGTTGCATGAATTCTGCCTTTGCAGGCCTTTCCAGCCGAGTTCTATGGGGCGTGAGGGAAAGAATAAGGATTGGGACCTGCACAGATGGCAATTGGCTGATTACAGAATTAGACACCCGTTGGGTTATAGGGATGGGGAGTCAGGACCTTCCAGATTTGCTGCTTCCCCTTCCGCTACACATCAGGCTTTTTAGACTATAGGGAAGAGAAGGAAGGGGATCAGTTCACTGACGTGTGTGTGCAGAGCGTTCTGGTTTGGAAAAACACAAGCGTCTGGAGGTGTATGCTTCCCCACAGATGGAAAAGTGGAGTGCCTAAGTTGTGTCACATGCATGTAAAAGCCACCAAAACAATCTTAGGCATTTAAAAATGCTAAGTTAAAATGGTAGAGATAACAGTATTAATAATCTATCCTTTCTAAGTCTAGTTCCCCCTGCCATTTGAGTAATAATCATATCCCAAACCCCGTCCTACACATTTTACACCTTCTATCTCATTTTATCCTTGTAACAACCCTATAAAGCAGTTACCATTAACATTCCATTTCATAATTGAGAAAAATAAGGCACAAAGCTTTCCCTAACTCATGCAATTCGAGTCCATACTTATTTCCGATCTTTTGACACTTGAACAATACCTTCATTAAGCAAAAACATATATAATTTTATATATATTTATATATCATTACACATACACACAGAGTTCACAGTTGAGTGATTAAAATTTATTTTTCCTTGAAGTGCCATTTAGAATTTGTTCCTATCACACAAATAATCTTAGGCATTAAAAATTTTTAAGTAGAAAGTCTAGCATATTGAAATCTGTGTAAGAACTTTATGAACACCCTTTGTTTTATCATCTATACAGTGAACGATGTTAAACAGGTCAGCTGCACCAAGGAATATTTACTATTAATAGCGTGTGGCTGTTATTTACTTATTTGGCCAGCGAAGACAGAGTTTCCCAGAATTTTTCATTTGTTTCATATCATAGTATTTCTCACCTCTCAGTTTTATCAACAGAACCCCCAAAGTTCAAGTGCATATCTGGAATCTGAGACTTTCAGCCAAAACTCTGAAGAGAAAAGAATAAAAGTAAACTAAACTGGAGGATATTTTTGAAAAGCTTGTCAAACCAGCCTTCACATCTCAGTCCTGTACCCTCAGCCACAAGTGACTGTGGAGTAACAATTGTGCACAGTGTCTAATTGGAGCATTAACACTATTAATACTAAGCCACCCTTGTAGTAAGACTATCGAGCGTAAACCCAAGTGGAATGACCACTTCCTTAAGCCGTGTCAGCAATAGTCTCTGTTGCCGAGCACACTGTGAGCTAGCCTCAGCCGCAGGAGGTCAGCTCAGATATGCGCCTGCACGTGCGCGCTGCCAAAACACATAAGAAAATGTTTGGAACAAGGAATCGTAAGCTGAAGGTCTCAGCACCCCCGGAAAGCGAATTCTCCAGCACTCACTCGCACCTCTGTCAGCCCCTGGTTCAAGGGGAAGGTCAGAGAACCCGCATGGACCGGGCCACCTCATGGAAATGCTGCGTTGGGCTGCCACCTTCCTCCCTGTCCCTGTGGGTCCCCTCGGCTTTCTTGAGCATACTGTTTTCATAAGCGTTTGCCATTGTAATCTGCACAAACATGTTAATCATTTCCAAAGAGACTCAGATACTCATTTGAGCTGTTTCGCAACTGGAAATGTGCATTTATTTGGAAAGGGCTCTAGGAGGATCACTGGCGTCAAACCCCCCTGAAGTTTCCTTGTACAATTTCAGCGGGTCTTTTTTTAGGAAAGATGCCAGTGTTTTATGCTTCCAACAGTGATAGGAAGATTTCTGAGTTCCTATCAACTTCCGTAACGGCACAGTTAATACTTGCACGTGTGCTTAAATGTGCCTGATGTTTTTGCTCTGTAGGGGTAGATCCTTCATGAATTATGTCACTTAGCTAGATATCTAGAGCATTCGTGTACCTCTCCACAAGGTTGCATGACGTAATAAGAGCACTGAGGACTCCAGGAAACTTCCAGCCCACCACTCACTCTTTGGAGGCCTCAGACTTCTTATCTGTAGAGTGATCAACTTAGACCAGATCCCCTCTCAGATCTAGACCTCTGACTATCTGGCACTTGTTAATCCACCTCCAGAGAACATCTTCAGTTCATGGGGTAGGTGACTCACGCAGAGATGATTTAAGAATAACAGTCACATTGTTTTCCTCTACTGAGCATGGTCTCTGTGTCAGGAGCATACTTGGAAATGGGAGTACGGACTGTAATATGAAATCTTACAGATCCAGCTTAAGGGGCTTAATTAAACCCTGGGCCAGGGTAGCAAAACCATACAAGGTTTGGTTTCTGATAAATTAAAACCTCTCATTTGAGCATTAATTTATTATTAAAATTAAAGGGCTTATTCCCACTTTCACTGAATAAATTTTATGCAACTATCTAACAAATATTAATTGGATGGGGAAGAAATCATTAGTCTTTCCAGGGTTTCCATTTATCTGGAGCTGGCCCTCCTTTGAGGAAGACCCCCATCAGTCACCTTTGACAGGTGAGCAAGCCAAGAGCATAGCCCTGTGTCACCCGCTCAGTGATTCATCCCCGTGTGGCCAAGAGGGATGTCACACCCACAGGACTCATCCCTCAGGGCTATGAGCAAATAAAAACATCGGACAGCCAGTCAAGTATGGATTTCAGAGCAACAACCAATAGTTTATCAGGTCTCAAACATTGCACAGGCTCTACTTAAGCTAAAGATTTGTTGTTCATCTGAAACTCCAAAGGAAATGGGCGTGCTGTATCTTTATCAGGCAACCCCGTCTCTGTCAGAAGTCTGTGACAGAATCTGGACCTCAAGCTTGGGGAGGTGACTTGGCAGTGAGCGGCAGGAGGCCTTGCTTCCAGAGCTTTGCAACAGATAGAGTGAAAATCACATCACCCCAGAAAACACAGGATGCTTGCTTTGCTTCGGGGCCGAGGAGCGGTGTTGCGTTTGCACTGCTCTGGGCACCCGGGGCCGTTTGTGAAAAGGAATCCCGATTTGTAGAATGTCAGTATTGAGAAGTGGCCAGCCTCAAGACTCTGTGGACTCGGCTCCCATGTTTTATAGATGAGGACACAGAGTGCGCAGGGGCAGAGCTAGACTCATACAGCAACCTGACCCTCTTCCCCGAGGACCTTTCTGGCGAGTGAAGGAGTGGCCCAGGTGGCTGGATGAGCAGATAGGACTGAACAATTATATGGCCTCTTGGAAACGTCACCGTGATCCACCTGTTGTTGCAGGTAGTTAAGTACGGACTTCTATCCCAACCCAGGTCCCCCAGACCACAAAGGGACATGTTCTTCTCCATTTTGAAAATATTCATATATTCTCATGAACATGCTACGGCCCACACGTGGGTGTTCAGGCGCAAAATACCAAGCAGTCATTTGCCCAGGGACGCTTGCCTGTCTTCCCTCCTCTTACTCACTTGCTAACTTCCCTTCTAACACTCTCACCTCTCAGTGCTGTCTCCTTTCAGAGACTGTGGGGAACAAAGAAAAAAATAATCAAATGCAAGTCATTTCGTTATGCTCCCCAAACACAGGCCACTCTGGAAAAGCATGAGGAAGAACACGCAAAGAACACGCAATTAAAGAAATAGCTAGACAGGGTTTACCCATAGGTCTTACTAAGTTACCATGTCCTTGACTGTTGCTACCAAAGGTCTGGAGACTAGACTGGATGTAGTGGCCCTGCCTCTGCACATGGGAGTCATTCATGTCCCGAGCGTGCCCCAGGGGAGCTTGGGAATCATAGTCACTCCTCAGCACTCTTCTAGAAAGTACGCGTGTGTCACACCTCCCGCTGATTTCACTCTCCCATGTGTAGGGGAAGCTGTTACACAGAAAGTGTGCGTGTGTGTTTTAATGCATGTGTACATGTTTCTCACAAAGATGAAATAGTGAAAGCAAAGCATAGAGGTCATGAGTGGACAAATGAGTCACCAAGCTCACTTTCCAGGGCTGTAAGCGTCCCTCACGAGTGGAGTCAGACACCTTTGAGAAAGAAACTAACTTAGTCATTTGCTCATATATGACACCAATATTCATTGAACTTCTGTTATGTTCTGAACACGATGCTAGACCAGGAAGGTCTGGTGCCCAGACTGATAGTAAATAACTGTGAAGTGAAATGAGTGATGGAATAACAAGCTAATGTGTGGAGGTGGCCGGGGCTCATTAGTGATGTTAATCACGGGCACGAGGAGAAGGGGAAATTAAAGAAGGAGCAGCACGTATGCATTTGCCATCCACTACTGCCCCATGAGTCACAAACTGATAGGCACGTGCCTCCAAGAAAGGTCTAGAAGAAGAGGTGAAAATGGAAATATAAACTTGGAATGTGGATTTCCAAGCTGTGGTACTAAGAAATAACTCATAATGACTGTCTCCTGCGTTGAAGGGTGGTTAGTTAATATCAACCTCATCTTCGTACACTTGGGCTCTTACCAGTGGATATGGGGACAATATTTATCTTGAATATTGACTTTCCCACCTACCATGCTGTTCCATTGTGATCCATTGTGGATGGAAGCTAAAACAAGCAACAAAAGAATGATATGATATCCAAAAGGAGTCTGGCATTTGCTTACTAACCACCAGATTTTTAAAGTACCAAATGTAAAGTTTAAAAGTACTTTTCATTGGAAAACAATCCCTAATCCAGTAGTCGGGAAGCCTGTGTCTTTGCATCTACCTAATAATTATTAACACGTTCTAGATTTTAACTTGATGCATCACATTCTCTCTGACTCTCATCTTAAAATCTATCATGTCTTTAGACTTCTGGACAAGGTTCTTTCCAGACCTGATTTTCTATTAATTTATAAATTTAAATTTTTGATTGGTTGGAATAATTCATGCTATATACATACATACATATATATATATATATATATATATATATATATATATAAAATTTTTAATTTTATGGCATTTGGATTGAAATGTCTTTATCCTTTAGCCTCTCAGCCTTGGGACAGCCGCCGTTGCCAGAGACAAGAGACAAATGGGGGGCCCAGGTGACTGGAAATGTGGGTGCAAGGCACACTGGGGCCCCAGCAGGACTGACACCTGCTGGCTGTGCAGGGGTTGACTTGTGCAGAAGTGACACCTCTGTTCTCATGTGGCCCCTCAGCATTCCAAGTGGGTGGTCCATCCTGGGAACTGATGAAGGATTGTTTCTAGTGCACAGTTGCATTTTCTACAAGCCAGCAGGAACAACCTGTATGTGGCCCGTCGGCGCACCTCTGTTTGCTTCTCCTATCATCATTTTCCATGCTGTGACCCTATTTGCTTCAGGGCCTCCCTGGCATCTGCCAGCAGAGTCAAATACAGCGGGTTCTGAGGAGAAGTTGTGTAAGGCTCCTTTCTCCAAAACGCGTGGGTGATGTGCAGTAATGGAACCCTCCCCACTTGTCTACCTAGAAGGCATTGTCTCTTCTAGGCTGTGAAAACATTTCCAGGGGGCAGTTGGGGGCTATTCCAGGTCATGGTTTTAGGAAAAAGGTCAACAGAAAGGTGTTGTAGAATTACAGTAATAATACAGACAGTATTTATAGCAGATGGGCGGCGTCGGAGTTATGGTGTAATCACAGCTGTTCACAGCAGTGGGCTCCAGTTCAGTGCCAGGTCCCTTCCTGAAAGCTTTGAAAACCGTAACAGAGTTCATGTGATGTGTCACTCAATAATGAAGCCAAGATTGACTCCTTCGTTTTATGTTATTCTTCCTCAGGCCCTTGAAGGATTTTTTTTTTTTTTTTAAGTAATAGCTTACAATCCACTCCCTTCTTTTCTTTGTGCAGAACTTCCCACTCCTGACACCCTGTGGGAAAGACTAACTAAAGGAAGAAAATAAAGGGACTGGGAGGGAGAGAGAAGGCAGTCAACAACAGGCCCTCCACACTCGAGCGGCTTTATTTCTTTTATTGTTTTTTTCTTCTTTTACATAGAGAATATTCACCAGAAAAGCAAGACATTTATAATTCCCATAATTTGGCCAGAAGTAGCACACAAGTACATACTTCCTGTGTATTAGTCATGTTTGGTTGCCTAGCTGCAAAACACAAATATATTGCAAAACTGTTTTTTCCACACAATTGTACCCATCTGTCAGTGAATCTGCTCCCCTAACTTGTTTTTAAATGTGTTGGAGACAATAGATGTCACCATATCAAATTCCAAGTTTCGGATTGTTCCTGCTTTGCTTAACTCTGTGTTTGATCCCTGATGGACCTTGAGTCTTGGGCGTGTCTGAGGTTGCAAGAGAGAGGGCAACTGAGATACAACAAAAGTGCTAGACCTGGGCAGTGGTATCCTGCGAGGACTTTTTTTTCCCCTAAAGCCCATAGAACAAAGAAAGGAATGTTCTGATATGCTGAGATGACTTCAACTCCCGATTGCAAATTCCAAGTATGTTAGCATTATTCCAGAACAGATTGCTGCAGTGTTGACTCCTGATGGTGTAATGACTATTCGGGGATTCTTGACTACGATCCCAGAGTCACTGGTATTCACCTCCTTGGGGTTGGCTGAAGGTCATGGCTACACAGAGGGCAGCAGCGGCACTTCTGGACCAGGGCTCACAGAGCCATGCCATCTTCCCCGTGCCACGTGGTTGACACAGGCCAGTGTGTGCCAGCTTCCTGTGAGGTCCCTTAGAGGTGATTCAGTAAATCCTGTAGGAAGGTTCCAGAAGAGGAAAGAGAATGTGACTACCAGCTCAGTAGTCTTGGATGTGGCCCACTCATGGGGAAGGGCTGTGAGAGCTGCTCATCCCACCACATACGAGGGGACCCGACTCCCGAAGGTGCCCCCAGGACCTGTGCCGTTGCACTTGAAAATGTTGTGCTGTGATGCTGATCTCTACCAGAGGCAGCCTGTCACCGTCTCACTGTCCCTGGGAAATTAAGTGCAGTGACTGGCACGTGGTAGAGGTCTGTGGAGTGCACTACACTTTGGGGAATTTTCTAGAAGTGGGTTCGGCCCAGGAATTCCCCAGCTGCTCACAGATGGGTCTGAATGTCCTCGGGCCTCTTGTCAGATGCCAGGCGTGGGGACAAATGGGATCACCCACAGCACAGGAACCATTTTCCGAAGGACAAAAATTGTCCGGGGTCTTCTTTTGCAGTATCACATTAGCCTCAACTTGACAAATGTCATCCTGACAGCAGAACAAAGGAGAGAGTCACCTATTCTGGGACAGGCCGCAGGTGACAGGGTCCAATAGAAGGGTGACCATCCATCAGGCGATGATGCATTCATGATTCGGGGGGGAGGGCCCATCTTCATTCCAGGACCTCCGCCCGAGGTCCTTGCTAGTCGTCTGGAAGTTACTTCCTCCCTCTCCAGTGTTTTGTTTAAAACAAAAACAGTCATCATCTCTGAAAATAGCATTCACTGCACTCAAATTGGAGGGGGGAAAAGCTGAAATGCAAAGTTGGCCTCTTACTAAAAGCAGGAAAGAGTGAGTTACCTCATCTATCAAAACCACCCATCTAGGAATCACCCCTACAACACAACAGGGTTCTCCAGGCCAGGAGTGTCAACTGAATGTTGCTTTTGGAAGTTTTTGAGCCTAATACATGACTGCTGTCCAGAAAGTATCCAGCCATGAAACCATTCTTGTTATATTGATAATGGCTGGATTTTTTCTAGACAGCCCTCATAGACACAGAGGGCTTAGTTAATGTTATTTTTTTAAGATTTATTTTAGTGTTGTCTGAGAGAAGGTGAGAGAAAGAGAAGGGGAGGGGCAGAGCAGTCTCCGTAGTTGTACATCATTAGCTGTGACGTGGTTTCATTCCACACAGGTGGGTGTGGGGCCACGTGGGGTGGGAACTGAACCAGGGGCCTCCACATGGGAGGTGAGAACCTTCACCACTGAGCCATCTCAGTGGTGACCAGTTGTGCTGCAGTTCAGCATGTGGGTTTGCAGGGGCTGGAGCTGGGCTTCGATCCCTGGACCTCGCAATTGCAGGGCAAGTACTCAACCTGTTGAGCTATCCCAGCACCCCCCTTGATTCATATTTTTAATGTGAGTTCTGCAAAACAATAATTTTAACAAAGAGAAAGGGCGAAAACCACTTCTTACCCTTCAGAGTTCTGGGGCTCCATTCTCCTGCATAAAACTTTTATGATGTTTCCTTGTGTTTGTGGTTTGTCTTCTCTCCAGAAAACATTGTGTGTCTTCAGAATTATGGCTCACAGCCCATCCCAATCAACCTGGTTAATGTGAGCAAAGGAAGGGCAGGCAGAATTCAAAACCACAAGTCACTGTAGAAGGCGTCTGTGCTTGATTCTGGAATGTTCATGGTATTTTCCCTCCCCGGTTGTGTTTATTAGACTGCTGTTCAGTGTGAACTCCTTTACCATAGCACACAGCAGCCGGCTATAAAGAAGCCGCCAAGATGTCTCCTAGGGCCAGGGTGAGGCCAAAGCAAGAATGAGAACTCATTGTAAAGGAGCTACAAAGTGGGTAACTAGGAGCAGATAACATTACCTCATTTATTCTCACACTGTCCCTTGAAACTAGTTCTCACAGCAATGCGGACTTGTTGTCCCTGCTTTACATAAGACACCAGGAATCAGAGAATTAGCATGCTGAGGACACACCCTGGGAAACAGAGAGCCGGGACTTACACCCACTTCTGTGCTTGACCCAAGCCTTTCCTCTGTTTATAAGAACTAGGGAGTTCACCACACATCTTAAACATCACACTTAAGACAGAAATTTGGTTTGCTGGGATAGATCATAAAATCACAGAAGCCATTAGCAGCCACAAAAGAAACCGCTATATTTATGGTAATATATTCCTAATCTTTCCTGTCGGATTGCTAATGAGCAGACAGTTCACACCTTAGAATCATCTTTGTCCCTTCCCCTCTCTCTCCTCCAGCCTTCTCTAATTAGAACGTTCTGTCTGTCTTACCTTCTGAGTGTCTGTCACGCGTGCACTCCCCTGACATAGGACAGTGGAGCAGAAGTCAGACACATGACACCTGAACTACTGCAGTGACCTCCTGACTGCTTTGCATCTTCAAACTACCCATGCCTTCTGGCCGGGCCGGCTGTTAAACATTGGAGTCCTTCCCTTGCATCAGCCCCCTAACTTGGAAACCGTGGTCGGCAGAGCCGTGCAGCCCTGTCGTTCAATAGCTTGTGATCCTATGGGGTAAACAAACAGAGACATGTACCCAAATTTATAATTCTGAGCTCTAAAGGCTGTAAACAGGGTGTTGGGATAGAGGACAGTGAGGGACTTACTTCAATATGGAGGCCGGGGGAGGCCTCTCTGAAGAGGTGATATTTAAACCGAGACGCAGCTGATCTCATAACACGTCAGGGGAGAGAGTGCCAGGTGACAGCAGCAATGTGTGACAACCCCGGGACAGCAATTAGCTTGTCGGGCTGCCGCATGGTGGGCGAGAGGGAATGTCTCACAACACGTGACAGAAAAGGTGAGAGCTAGTCCAATCGCACAAGGCCGTGCAGCTCACGTCGGAGTTTCGGGCTTTGTTTCGTGTGAGGTGGACGTTCCTGACAGCGGAGTGTCTAGATGCTGACACTTGTATTTCAGACTCTGGAAGAAGCCTGGGGTAGCTGACGTGTAAAGCGGAAGGGCAAACGTGAAGCAAGATTGGGCCGGAGGTGGCGGTGGGTGCCATCAGTATTTAGACTTCTATGCCCGGCGCCCCCGGAAGCCCCAGCAGTGTTTTCAGGAGGGGGGACTTGACCCCGTGTGTGGTGGTGGAGAATGAGGTGGAGACAGGAGAGGAAGTATCAAGACCAGCTGGGAGGCTGTTTCAGGGGTTCACAGAGGAGATAGCAACAGCCTGGAACAGGGCAGTGGGAAAGAGCAGGCAGACGTAGGGTCATGTCACAATTTTTTAATTATTTGTAGTGTCCTTTCTTCGGTAGTGAGCGCAGACGATCGCATCTGCCCTCTGAGCTTGGTAGGTATGTTGTGTTGTGAACCAATGTTCTGTGTTGTAGTGATGCAGCTCTAGAGCGTGCCCATCCTGCACAATGGAAACTTTGCACTTCTGCACAGATGCCTGCCCCGCTTCCACCCTCGTCCCCTCACCCCCGCTCTGCTTCCGCTCCCATGACTGATGATTTTCCACTGATTTTCGTCTCCTGGTGCAAGTGGCATGACAGTATTTGTCCTTCTGAGTCTGGCACGAGCATAGTGTCCTCCAGCTCCGTCTGAGTTGCAAATGGCAGGATTTCCTTCTTTCTTAAGGCCGAATAATTTTCTAGTGTGTGCATATACCCCATTTTCTTTAACCATTTCCCCAGTTTGATGAAAAAAAGTGCAGCTCGGTGCCACATTCGTTTAATTTTACGTAAACACGCTCTTTGAGGCTGAAGCAAATTGGACTGGTTTTCAACGTGAAAATAAAATAGAAAAAACTGTTCTTGGAGTGATTTCTAAACAGATAGTTCCTGGTCCTAATGGAACCAATGTATATGATCAGTACTTAATAATTGGGGGGTGAGGTTAGGACTGTCATCCGTGAGTTATCTCGTGGTGAACGCTGCAGCCACCAGCACCACCAGCGAGTATTCCCAGGGCCAACGGAAAATGGTGAAGGCCACCGTCTTCCAAAGAACCGGCGGGACTGGCTAACGGGTTGGGTGCAGTGGGAGCGGTGAGGCAAGTGGCAAAATCAAGAATGACCCCCAGGTTTCTTTACGGACCCAGGAGGAGGGTCGTGGCCGATTGGGGGGCAGTGTGAGGAGGAGGAAGGGGAGGTCAGGAGAAAGGTCTTGGATGTGTGAAATCTGAGACAACGCTTATGTAAATAACTCTTAGGCGTGTCCTCATAAAGGTGTCGCATAGGCAGCTGTAAGAATGGAACTCGGAGAAATATTCTAGGCTAGAGATAGAAACTGTGGAAGAAAAATCCAGCCGATGGAGATGTGCCACGCCATGGGAAAGAATGGGATCAACCAGGGAGAGATCATAGAAGTAAAGCAAGGGGTTTACCAGAAGGACCCACCACTTAAGAGGTTGGATAGGGAAAGATCAAGCAGGGTAGCAGGGGGAAGGAGAAAAGTTGGGAAAGGACGATGCTAGGAAGCTAATGGAAAACGTGATTGCAAGGGGAGTGGCCAGTAGTTAAATGCTGCTGGGGGCCTGGAACTGGAACGAGTGGAGTGACAATCGGGAGAGACCACACTGAGGTAGACAGTGACCAGCAACATGGTGGCCAGAAGAAGCCACTCCAGAGCGCACTGAACCAGGAGAGACGGAAGGGGAGACGATGTGCACGGGCCAGTCACCCCTTCAGTTTCTTATTTCACACCAGTCCTTCTTTAATGAGAGGCTGTGGGTGGCTCCCGACAGACCACCTATAACCTACACTCTAAATGCCCTTGCCTCCTTTCCAGCTTGTGCCCTAGGTGGATACCCCATTTCAGCCAGCTGCTTCCTGTGCCTACTTCCCACTGCTGCCCTCATGCCTTCCTCCACCAGGGACCCCCCCATGCCCTCCACCAGGGGGCCCCCAACCCCCTCCACCAAGGAGCCCCCTTTTTTGAGACCCGGCTCCCACGGGGAGTCTTCCATGATTGCCCCAATCTGATGCTCTAAATGTCTAGCACACGTTCTGTCTATGACCGCTGTAAGTGGCATTTGTCAAGTCTTCCTTTAACTCGTGTCATCTTTCCTGTCTCATCTCACCGCACGGTTGGGACTACAGTGGGCATGACAGTTGGCACTTTCCTAGCACAAGATCTCCCACACCTCAGGACGTGGTAATAATGGTCTGCCTGGGCACAGCCTTCTCTACTCAGTAATCCCTCATTTTTGAGTCAGCATCGAGGAGAACAGACCTGCCCATATGCCTCCCGGATGCTATTCCAGGGACAAGATCCTGACCCAGTGACTGTCCTCTGCTTTGCTTTTAGTAAACTCTTTGTTTTTACTTTAAAATCATTTTAGATTTACAGAAAAATTGCAAAGATAGTACAGTTTCCATAGATACTATATCCAGTTTCCACTCTCATGAACATTTTATGTTCGTATGAGACATCTGTTATAATTAAAGAACCAATATTGACGCATTATTATTATTACCTAATGTCCATACTTTACCCAGATTTCCTTAGCTTTTGCCTAAGTCCTTCTCCAGCTCCAAGGTCCCATCCAGTACATCACAGACTTAGTGATCATGTCTCCTTAGCCTCCTCTTGGCTGTGGAACTTTCTCAGATTTCCTTGTTTCTGATGACCTGGGTGGTGTACTGGCCAGATAGTTTGTAGAATGACCTTCACTTTAGATTTGCCAGATGTGTTTCCCCTGGTTGGACTGGGGTTGTGAGTTTGGGGGAGGAATACCACAGCCATGAAGTGCCATCATTTTCTGAAATTCTACGACTTCAGAAAAATGTCAGGCGTGCATACTGTCGGTGTGGCTTGTCTGTTGATGTTGACCTTGATGACCCAGTGTTTGCTACGTTTCTCACCCATTTTGTACTGTACTCGGGAAAGAAGCCACGAGTTTGCAACCCTCACGTAAGGATGTGTTATGCTCCACCCAGTGGAGGGCAGAGTATCTACATAAAGTATTTGGAATTCTTTTGCATGAGAGGCTAATCTCTTGTTCTCCGTTTAATTCATTATTGCCCATTTATTTATATCAAAATGGACCTGTGGGCATTTGTTTCATACTTTGGATGATAATCCACTACTACTTTACCATGTTGTTCAAATTGTTCTGGCTTTCGCTTTGGGAGCTCCTTCAGTTATCAGCTCTGTCCCTTTGACATACTCCCATCCTTGTGGGTTTTGTTTTTGCTTTGTTTTGTTACCGTCTGAGTACTTCTCACTCAAAAGCAAGCTGTTCCATGTGCATTGTGTATACGAGCACTGTCCAGAAAGTATCCAGCCGTGTACTATGAAAAAATAGAGGAATTTGTGGCTGGACTTTTTCCAGACATATATTTTTCCTCATATATCCGATCTCAGGCCTAGACTCTGCCATTTCTATATGGAGCCCTGGTTCCTTAATGAGAATGGATTAGAAACCAACATGAGAGCAGCAGGTATGCTTGTTGCTACTGGTTGTCATTGCATCTAGGCCCTCTCAAATGACCGAGCAAGATAATGTGTATGTGTATATTAACCATGCATATATGCATATCTCTAAATATACGGTAGTACCGTATTTTCCCGCATATAAGACGACCGGCGTATAAGACGACCGACCCCCTAATTTTACAGTTAAAACATAGGTTTAGGCCTATATTCGCTGTATAAGACTACCCCCCACTTCCGAGGCTGTAGTCTTATACAGCGAATATAGGCCTAAACCTATGTTTTAACTGTAAAATTAGGGGGTCGTCTTATACGCCGGAAAATACGGTATGTCTGTATGTAACTACATCAATATTAAGTCAAACGTAAGTCCATACTGATGTCCTCTCCTCTAATCCACTACTTTAACCTCTTGTTTATCTGCAAACTCCCAGTCTAGCACGGAGACGCCTGGCTCTCACCTTATGCCTCCCATTTACTTAAGTGTCCAATTTCACATATGTAGTAATTTCAGAATGTTAGCCCATATGTGTATTTGATCACAAAACAACTGTATCAACTAGAGTACAGTGTTTATGCATAGAGGTCCTTTGGCTTTGGTCTTACAGACTCCACTCATTTCTAGAGTTACTTAGATCAGAGTCTTTCTATCCATTCCTTCTGGAAAGGTTTTATAAATATATGAAGGCTGTCCGGAAAAAATCCAGCCATTGTCAGTGTAGCGAGAATGGTGACATGGCTGGATACTTTCTGGACAACCCTCATATATATACACACACACATATGTGTGCGTGTGTGTGTATGTGTACAGCCTCTGTGTGTGTGTGCATGTGTGTGTGTGCTGTCCAGAAAGTATCCCGCCATGTAACCCTTCTCGTTATATTGACAATGGCTGGATTTTTTCTGGAAGATAACATAGAGAATTGGGATTAGTTCTTTCATAAATGCTTCATAGAATTCACCTATGGAGACACCTGGACCTGATTTAATTGAATATTATTAATTATTGATTAAATTTCAATAGATTAGGACTATGTAGGTTGTCTGTTTCTCATGTAAATATAGTAGTTTGTGTGTTGCAAAGAATTGGTTTATTTTCTCCATGTAATCTGATTTGTAGCCATGGAATTGTTTTTAATATCTTTTATTATCCTTTGGGAATGTTAAATACTGACTGGGGGACCAGTAATGGTAACCCATTTTCATTTCTGTTATTGGAAACTTGTATTCTCTCTTTTTATTCTTGCCTGGATAGAGGTTTATCAATTTTATTGATCTTTCTAGAAAAATAACTTTGGGTTTCATTGATTTTCTTTATTATTTTCCTACTTTCAATCATTGACTTCTGGCCTATATTTTTATTATTAGTTATTTTCTTCTCCTTGATTTCAGGTTAAATTGCTCTTTCTTTTTTTTTTAATTCATAAGGTGGAAACTACTTATTGATTTAGACTTTAGACTTTCTTCTTTTCTAGTATATGTACTTAGTGCTATAAATCTCCCTCTAAGCACTGCTTTTCCTGCATGCTACAACTTTCCTTAATTTGTATTTTTATTTTTATTTAGGTCACATTACTTTAAAGTACTCTTGAACTTCCCGTTCACCCTTGTTTTATTTAAAAGCATGTTGTTTAATTTCCAAGTATTTGGGGATTTCATAGGTGTCTTTTTGTTGATTTAGTTTAATTCTACTGTAGTCTGAGAATATACTTTATATGACTTCTGTTCACCTAAACTTTTTAAGGTGTGTTTTGTGGCCTAAAATATGATCTATAAATGTTCCAGGTGAGTTTGGAAAGAAAGTGTCATCTGCTGTCGTTGAATGAAGTATTCTATATGTATCGATTAGATTAAGTGGATTGATAGGGCCATTCCAATCATCGACATCCTCACAGATTTTCTGCTTTCTTGACCTATCAGCTACTGACAGAGGGATATGAAATAGTGACTATGAGTATGTTCTGATCTTTGGAACCATCTCCTCACCCAGCGCAGTCGATCAAACTTCTCTTCAGATCCACTCCATTGTCTTTTTTTATGAGCTAGGAAATGAGAATCCCTAAGAAGTGCTAATAGCAATTCCTTGGCCTTTCTTAGAGCTATGAAAAAAACAAAAACAGGCCAAACCACCACTTGTGGAGGATATTATGGAAGAGAACCGTGAATGAGGATGAAGTTGAATTGGACGGTTTTTAAGAGCCCTCCAACTCCGGGATTCTGAATTCTTAGTGATATTTTTTACTTGACTTTTCTACTTTGCTCTCATTCTTGTTCCTGCCTCACCGTTCTGCTCTTGTTGTACTCCGTATAGAGGTTATGCATTAAGTAAGACCCATGTGTGACCTCTGACCAGTATACAAGAGGATATTTTGGGGAGATCTAGTGGGCCAGATATCTTTCTAGTTTTTCTTTAGATCATCCCCCAGTATGAAGTGCCTGTCTGAAAACATTCAAGCCAAAAGGAAAGCAATCCATACATCCCCTACCCAGGGAGCCACACAAAGTTGGAGAAAAATAGGAGTCTTTATAAATACTCTGTCCAAAACTGCTGCTCTCTCCTGGAATAAAATTATTTTGTAAAAAAAGGAAAGGAAAGAAAGAAAGAAGGCAGGGAAGGGAGGGAGAAAATAAGACGCCTGACCTTTTGTGTCTGCTAAGTGGGGAGAGACAGTCCGGGGAAGACGTTCTCCTGCTATGTGCACTTGCATCCCCAGGAAGATGAAGAACCTGGGGAAACATTGACAAATGACTCTTTTAGAATGTGTGTAAATCAGCCATGCAAATTAGCATATATCTTATGCCTAAGAGAAAAGAAATTTCCTCAGGCTTTCTTCTGTAGGCATCTTCGTTGAGTTCTCTTGAAATTGTAGGACTTCAGAAAAATGTCACTGTGTTTTAAGTCCACGAGGGAGGGGGGTTGATTAGGGTTAGCAGGAAAACCTGGCACAAAATCTGACATGTGACCTCACAAAGGGCCCAAGAATTTGCAATCAGAATTGTCTTGGAAACTCAGAAAAGCACAGGGGCTATTTATCACTCGCTCTGTCTGCCACAAGGACTTCCTTCTGAGAAAAGAGCCTTGTAGCTATTCATTAGTTCTCGGAGCTTCGTGTTCGATGGATGAATGGCCAGAATTTTCATTCCATTTTTGCAGAGAAGAGTGAAAAACAGCAAGGTTTTAATTACTGGCTCAAGGATAGGATGGTCTTCTAATGCCAGTTCCTGTTCACTGCCTAAGCAATCTCAAAGCCTGCAATATTTAAACGATGGCTTAAATGTTTTATTTACTGATGAGTGGCTTTTGCCATCATAGATGGAAAATAGCTGCGCTCATTTCCTTGCTTGAATAGCCGGAGTCTCTGAGAGGCTAGGCTTATTCTTCGAGGACCTCGGATGAGAATTCTGTTGTAAACATGTGTCCTGGCACCGATTAGCTTTCTTAAAGGGAGAGAGAAAGAAAACACAGTCCTAGTTTTCCGTCCATTAGCCTTCTGCTCATTGCTCCAAAGAGAATGGGAGTTGTTTCTACAGATAACACTGTGTTATTGTGATGGTATCTGTGGAAACTCCCTAAAACTTTAAAACAAAATAAAATAATGAAACAAAACACACACACACAGAGCCATGGCTAAAAGCATGCCACTCATTTGTGTGTTCTTTCTTCTGAGAGAAAGTCTGCCTTGGGAGGAGGTGTCAAAGTTGCATTCTAAAACCAAAAGATAAAATCTGATATTACTTAACCATTTGGTTCAACGATGAGCAAATGACTAATTCGGTAAAGTCAGTCACGATGCAAGTGTGGCTGTGTGCCTCAGTTTCCCCATCTGTAAAACAGTCCATGGAGGTTGGAGCAGATCCACATTCCTCATGCTCCAGTAGCAGCAGCATTTCCTTTGACAGCCTTGGTGACTTCCCCCAGGGAGGACGCTGCTGTCACCTTCTCTCCTGCCACAAGCAGGCACTTCTCACATGCTGTGGGGTCCGCCCTGTACCCTGGTGTCTTCATGCTGCCCAAGGACTGGCAGTGAAATCTTTCCACCAGCTACCCAGAATCCCTCACAAACATTCCCTGTGTCAACAGAGCAGTGCCCGATTGGTGACAATCTGAGGGCTGTGCTGGTATCTCTTCTTGGTTCAGATAAGCCAGTGACTTTCCAAAAATCCCAGCAGAATCTGGGTTTGTGATAGCTTCCTTGTCACTTTCTGTTCAGGAACTTGTCTCTGTGTGGATGTGTTTATCACCCGGGATAAAGATTTAGAAGGGAGCCGTGCATTGCACGAGGGAGCAGTAATTGCCTTGGCAGCTGAGGGTAGCGTGCAAAGCCAGCGTGCAGCCCTGAATGGCCCAGCTCGGTGACAGATGCCTCCCACCTCACGTGTTCATCCGGCCCAGAGCAGGACGGCACCTGCTCGGGTCTGCCCGCCGGCCGGGCGTCGTGTCCATGAACTTCAGATCAAGCTCTCTTCTGCCGAAATGAGGTTAGGAAACGGTCCAAAGGAAATTTGTTTTCCTAAAATGCACATTGAGTGTGGGCACCAAACTGTCATATATGCTGTTTAAATAAGATTTGAGCACTTTCAGGTGATGGCAGCTTTTGGTTTTCTGTTTGTAATTCCCTCTTACAATTTCTCCATACGTTCTCGCCTGAGGTTCAGAGAGATTCATCTGATGTGGTTTCTTTTATTGTCTACATCCTTGTACAATTTTGATAGCGAGGTCCATTAGTAACTTGAAGAATATAGTCTAAAACACCTAAGCAGTACCTTAATATTTTTATTGGCAGGAAACAGAGATAGAGATAGATATAGAGATAGATGATGATGATAGCCAGATAGATAGATAGACAGACAGACAGACATATAATATGCATAAACAAATACAGGGTCTGGTAGAAGTAATACCCCTTTTTTATGAGCTGGTAATCTATATACTAAATCTTTTATTATAAAAAAAATCTGGGACAACAATATCACACTCAAGCACACTGCTTAAAAAAGGACGTTACTTCTGCCTGCCCCTGTATGTCTGCATCATATGTAAACAAATATATGTAAAGAAAAGTAGAAGAGAAAGTAATATGTAATAATGTTATATAAACAGATATTATTATATAGACGTATGTGCTGCAGAAAATCATTCATATATACATACATATCTGTATCTGTATCTATATATCTTTGTATGTAGCAAGAGGAGGAAAAGTTGTGCATTCTGTGTAAAGAAAACTGCTGGTCTTGTCACAAAGATATTTCTAGAACGTCACTTCAGTTTTCCGTGATTCCGCATCAGTCTGTGAAATGAGGATGATGCCATCTGACCTACCGGCCTCACAGGCTCAAAGATGTTCCAGGGAGCAAATGCAGATGTGAAGTTCAGGTGGCGGGCTGTGGTGCACGTGTGCAAAGAAATGCACATCACTTCTCCTGCAGGCATCTCTTCTGTAAACAATCACAGGACTCAAAGCAAGTACCGTGTAAGGAAATTCGACGCACGCTTCTGAAAAGGAAGATGGGTTTCGTGTTGTGGAAAAGTACCATTGCAGACTGACTTTCAGTATCAAGCTCTAGTTAAAGGGTTTCCGTCTGTTGTGGAAAGCAGGGTAGACATTTTAAAGCAGGGGTCCTGGTCCTTTAGTTGCCCAACGGGCTCACCTGAGCCCCACCCCAGGGACTCCTCTTCATGAGACCTGCGTGTGGTGCCGTTTTAAGTTCCTTCGGGATTCTCCCGGGCAGCCAAGAGCATTACCTCTCTTAATGTGCAAATACCGTACTTAACACCCATCCAGGAAGAAGTGACTCCGTTACAATTTCTACGTTCACATCAATATTGAAAGCTTTGAGTATTAACCAGTAGGAGAGGATCACCGCAGATGTGTAGAATATCTTTTCTTCTCTCTCTGTCTGTCTTTCTCTCTGTCTCCTTTTTCTTAAATCAGGTAACTAGAGATTGCAGTTTCCTGCTATAGTGTGCATATCAACTCAGATTGAAGATTAAATCCTTTAGAGGAAATTTTATTTCCTTTTCCTATAAGAAATTGCCCTTTTCAACAAGTGCATTTTAGGTAAAAGCTTTTCCATTTGATCTGCTCAGTGTCTCTTTATTGCGGTAAAAATAGTCTGAATGTTCCTACTGTAGGGGCTGAGCCCATTTTGTGTAGCCCATGCCTCATGCTGATGCCTTTCCCCTTTGTGTGTCGCGAGCTTTAAAATTAGCAACAGTGCCTTGCATGTCGAGGTGGAGTTACTTTATGTATCACACTTTTTGAAAGCATGACATGTGAGAATTAAAAACTGCTGAAGATTCAGGAGCTCTGCTCTTCACCAGAAGATGCTTCATGTGAAATTAAAGTTTGGCTCGAGTTTATGAGTGGGATTAAGACAAAAGTCTTTAATTAAAGCCGTTCAGAGCCACGCATAACAGAAGGCTAGCTTTGGCAAGCGCTGTTTCCTCCTGCATTCTGGAAGGCTCCATGGTGCTGTGGGATTGTGTTGGCTTCTTCCCTTCAGGGGAGGCGGTGGATGGATGGTGTTGGCCCTCCTGTGACTCCGGTCATGCTCTCTGGCCAGTGGGGGAGACAGAAAAAGAGACATTGCTATTCCTGCCTCTATCCGTCAAGTAAATTGAAAAAGCCATTTCATTCATCTCCATCTAGTTTCTTCAATCATCTGGAAAATGGTGATTCTAGCACAGAATTTGAGGTGGAGGCTAATAGGGGGTGCAGTGGTGTTTTGGGCAACATCTGAGCCCCATGTTTAAGAATACCTCCCTTCTCTAACCATGATGCTGACCGCCCCCATGCGTCTCAGGGGAGATTGTCCAGGTGTGAGGGTAATGGCGGAAATCGTGAGCACAGTGGCCCTTCTCTGCTGTCAATGAGTCTTCGTGACACCCCACCCCAGTTCACACTGTTGAAGCCCTAAGCCCCAAGGTGAGACCTTTGGAGGTATTAGGTTTAAACAAGGTCATGAGGGCAGAGCCTCCATGGCAGGATGAGTGCCTCTCAGAGGAAGAGCACCCGAGTTCATTCCCTGGCCACCGTGTGGGGACAGAGCAGGAAGCCAGCCTTGAGCGTCAAAGGTCTCACCAATCCCGAAGTTCCCAGAGCCTTGATCTTGGACCTCAGACCCCAGGACTGTTGTTATGAGCCATCCTGTCCATTTCAGCCCCAACCAACTCACTCTCTGTCCTTGACTCAGTAATCTATAGTAGCCAAATTCTTCACTTCAAACAACAGAAACCATGCTCTAATTATTTTGGCCATTTATTTTTTGTTTTTTGTAATAATTTCAAACTTGCAGAAAAATTGCAGAATACAACAAATATTGTCTACCAGTCTCCCAGGTTTCCTATTTCTTAACATTTTGTCACATTTGCTTCGCTCTTCCTTCCATTCATATGTTTTTTAATCATTTGAGTGTAAGTTACAGACCCGATACCCTTTCCTCCTTAGTTGCTCAGTGTATATTTTCTAAGGATAAGAATATTCTGTTATATAACCATAGTACAATTATCAAAATGAGGAAATTAATATGAAGCAGTCCCATGATACGATTCACCTCCTTCAAAATATTCCAGTTGTCTCAAAAATATGCTTTATATGTAAAAATACTTTGTCTATTTATATAGATGACTAAAACTATTTTCTGTATGTGTGTACATATGTACATTTCTAAAATACTGATCTATTTAAGCCATGTGCACATGTACACCCCCAACACCCAGCTTTTTAAGTGGGCTAATTTAAGTGGCAAGGGAAATTATAAATAATAGTCAGTAGTTTGATGATCTCCAAAAAGGCCAGATAGCTGTATTCTGAAGAGACCCCCCACAAAAAAAAAACCAAAAAAAAAACCAGACAGGGTTCTCTCCAGAAGACACAAGCACAGTGCCTCACAGCTCGGAACCTACACCCTGGGGACGCACTTCTAGCTCCCCGCTACACTGCCCCTCAAGTTCTTCAGGAGATGGAGAGGTGGCCTGCTGTAGCTGCTCGCTCCGGATCCCAAGGCCTTTGTAGTTTTCCCCCAATGCTAGGACCTGAGATACAGGTTATCACCCAGCTGCAAGGAGACACAGGAATGCACATTCTCTGGCTTCTCCCTGAGATCTCATCAAACGGTGGAAAGAGAGTTCAAAGATGTTGGATGGCAACAAGAGATAATAGGAGCAACATCAACTGCAAAGAATAGCAACCAACACTGCTGATCATGCCTCACATGCTGGGCATTCTTTGAAATATGTTGCTTTTTGTAGCCTTGACTTCCCACAGTGCCCCAATGAGAAGGGCAGGGTCATGGTCCCCACTTTATCAATAAGAAAACTGAGGCACCAAGATACTAAGTTAAGATTCCTAGCAAGGAAAGAGAAGCCAGATTGGTGCCGGTTCCTAACCCTTAGGTGTTCCTTTTTTGAACTCATACTGGAAAATATCTTGGCTGGTTTTAATAAAATTCAGCAACTGCCTTCTTGGGCATGTGTCCCAGAGAAACGAAACTTAAGTTCACACAGCAAATGTTCATCACAGCTTCCTGTCCCAGACTGCCTCCCACTATAAACAGCAAATGGGGATGGAACAATCAGACAGCCATATGCAGAAAATGAACTTTGATCCTCACACCCAATTTAAAAAATTAACTCAAAATGATCACAGACCAAAATACAGAACTTAAAATTATACAACGCCTAGAACAGGCATCAGAGAAAAATCTTTGCAGCTTTGTGGAGGCTAAGATTTCTCAGATATGACTCTAAAACCATTATCTGAAAGTTGGTAAATTGGATTTCATTTAAACAAAACAAGACAAAACAAAACAAAGAAAGTCTTATCTTTGACAATTATCACTAGTGATGAAAAAGACAAGCCACAGAATGGGAAATGTATTTACAAATCATGTCTTTGATAAATAAATTGTATCTAGAATCTATCCAAAAGCTCTCTAAGCCCAACAATAACAACCCAATTTTTAAAAATAAGCAAAAGTTTGAATGGGTACATCCCTAAAGAAGTTATGCAGGTGACCGATAAGCACAGAAAAGATTTCCAGCATCGTTAGCCATTAGAAAATGCAAATTAAAACTAGAATGATCTACCCCTGCACACCTATTGGAACAGCTACAATTAAACAAGGACTATATCAGTATTGGTGAGGATGGGACTGCAAACTGATACAGTCAGTTTAGAAGACAGTTTTGTGGTTTAAGTTACACATACAGCTACCTTCTCATGCAGCCATTCTACTCCTAGGTGTTAACTCGTGAGAAAGAAGGCTGTGTTTCCATACAGAAATGTGCTCATGAGTGTTCACAGAGACATTCTCAGTAAGAGCCCAACCCAGAAACAACCTGGATGTCCCTCAGCAGGTCAATGTTTAAAGCAGCTATGGTCTAGCCAGACCATGGATACTCCTCAGGGAAAAAAAGAAGTGAACTGCTGATTCACACAGCCATGGATGTGTAGGGAATGAGGCTGAGTGAACAACGCTTACAGGCTTCCGTTAGTTCTTGAGATGACAGAATTATAAAAATGGAGTACAGATTGGTGGTTGCCAGTTACGGATGGGAAGGGGTTATGAGAGAGGAGTGTGACTATCAAAGAACAAAATGAGAAATCCTCAGGGTGATGGCACAGTTCTGTGTCTTGACTGTGGTGATGACTACACAACCCTACATTGTATTAAAGACTGCAGAAAACTAAACCTACACATAGATGAGTACATAAAGAAAGAACAAGGTCCATAGTTGACAGCAATGTCAATACCGTGGTTGTGAAAGCATACTGTAAGTTTTGCAAGGTGTTACCATTGCGGGGAAAGGGTTTAAGAGTAAAGGATCGCTGTATTCATTCCTACAACTGGATTTGCATCCACAGTCATTTCAAAATGAGAAGTGTAATTAAAGAAAACATGCATGTACATCTCAAGACAACACCTTGAGATGAAATACCCTTATTCAGGTCCTCAGTTTTTAGAAACTGATAATGGAGACAGGACTGGAGACATAAGTTATTTTTATGGATCCATTTTTAGAACATAAGATTTACATTTCAATTTTACTTGAGCATGGATGATTTGTGCATATATGATGCAAATACTAATCATTATCTTAACTTTGTCTTGTCCCACTTTAGCCATGTTGGGTTCTTGGTTGCAGTAATAAGAACAGGTGTAATTATCAGGCAAGAAAGAGTATTTAGTGAAAGGATCCAGAGAGTTCAGAGAATCCATTGGAAGGCTCCAGAGCCAGTTTTGGAAATGAGCAGAAATAGTAGAAACTTTGGAGGTCGAGGAGACAGAACTACATCAGTAGAGTGTTTCCCTGTTGGAACAGGCAGCTGGGAGGTGTGGTGGCTGACAAGAATGTATTCCAAGCAGTTTTCAGTTGGCATATCACCTGCTTGTGGGCTGGAGTCTAATTAAAAATGCTCACCATTGCCCAATTCGCCTCACATGCCTTCTGCCTGACCACGTAGAGACGAGACCAAGGGCCCGGCCTTCCTGGTCTTCTCAGCGTGGGGAAGGCACCAGAATTTATCACAGCACTGAATTCCCACAGTGTGGGAAGAGTGGCTTCTCTTGGAAAAAACATCCAGACGTGATTGGGAAGGAGACATGGAATTTCTTAGAAAGGCTGACCAGATGAGGGTAAATGTCTGCCTCAACATGGATGTTAAAGGAGAGAACAAGACTTTCCCACATGTAAAAGTCCAGTAGTGCAGTGCATACGGGGTGCTGGGAAGGCAGCTGGTCTGCCCCCCAGATTCCTCCTTCGTGAAGTGACTGAAATTCCCTCATTTGGGGCTATTTTCCTGTTAAGTATTAGCCTTCGTTTGAGCGTCCATTTAAAATACACATTCTTCTGGTAGAGGCAGAACACCAAACCACAAATACCTAAGTATTAATATCAGATTTGTCTGGGGAACGCTGAGGAGGGCTCTGTGTGAACGCGAGAACAGAACCGGGAGTGTGAAAGTTCAAAAGGAGGACACACACCCGCTCTGGTTCTGTGAGAGCAGGCCCAGCGGGGGAATGATTTGGGGCAATGATTTGGGATGATGTACCTGCCCTAAGTTTCGTGAGCCCCGGGCAGGGGACTCAGGGATCATGCTGTGTATGTGCTGGGACTACTGGCCAGACAGATGCTGTGGCAAACCAGCAAGTGGCTCCTTCTGAGCGACCGTTGGTTCTAGAAACGCGTGTATAGGTACCAGCCAACAGGAAAGGCCACAGGTAAGAACTGGGTTCTATTCAGACGTCACCCAAGCAAATGCCAGGGTCCACGCACCTGTTTTCAGCACAATAACTCATTCAAGGGACACAGTCCAGAAACCAAGAATAATTACGGGCAAAAATGATCCCCGTTCTGTTTGCATCGCTCCCCAAATAGATGAAATGAAAGTGCGTTCAGTTCATAACCCACAGCATTCTGAAGACTCTCTCTTTCTCCAACTTCCAACTTTCAATCCCAAACCCATTTTTTTTTATATCTTTTTATATTTATAGAGAGTAATTATTTTATCTTTAGTGCATATTTATTTCTATTTTACTTTTGACAGATAGAGAGAGAGACAGAGACAGAGACAGCTAGAGAACCGAACTGTGGGAACTCCCCAGTTCAGCATGTGGGTCCGCCTGGGCCGGAACCGGGATTCGATCCTCGGTCCTCGTGGCCTCAAAGCGAGCGCTCAACCCGCTGAGCCGTCCCGGCTTTCCCCCAAACCCATTTTGACCTCTCCACTTTCTGTCGACTGACTTTTCCCCTTTCATATATAAACATTAAGACACCTCAATGCAAATCACCCCTCCCCAGCTCACCCCACCTGACCCCTCAAGCTGAGCGCCAAGGGAGAATAGAGAGAGAGCTGTTGTCACTCATAGTAATGTGGGCCCTGAATACAAGGATTTCGTTGTGTGGGGGAGGGCAGAAAGTGAGTCCCAGGTGAGGAAGATGAGGGCCTGAGCCCTCCTTCGAGCATGCATGCGGGAGATCACGTCACCAGCACGTGCCAAGGGGACAGAGGTCTGTCAGTCCATCTTCCCTGCGATGACACTCTGGGTCATGAGTGGACTTCCTGCCTCTCTCGGGCTCCTAGGTTGTCCCCACTTGGTGCACATGACACACACACTTCACACATCCCCACAGCGCTCACCTCGGGGGTCTCAGGCCCCCTCTGCATATCAAGATGTGCGCTTGGCCCCTCTTCCCCCCGTCAAGTTCTCCCGCCGTGCAACTCGGACGTCCTTTTGGCATCCCCACCTGCAAGTGTGACCAAGTGTAAAAGAGGATGGGACACCGAAGTGATGCTGCTGTCAGCGAGGACGGGCTCCCTGCAGCTGACACGTGTTCACACGACAGCCCTGCGCAGCCAGCTCATATGCACCTGCCGCCCTGAGCTAAGGACAGGAGCTCTGGTGACAATAAGTGCATGGATCCATCCCCAAAGGCTGGCAGAACACATGAAGGTTTAATCCTCTCAGTGTCCCTGGCACAAAATCCTGCCCAGATTGTGACTTTGAAGGGGTTAGCTACCAGACTTGGATACAGCCTGTTTCTGACACACACAAAGACAGAAAGACCTCAACGTGGGGGGAGGATCGGGGTTGTTAACTGTAACTCAGTTATTCTCTGTGACAGCCATTCCCAGAAATGTGTTCCATGGGATAGACGAGGCTCCTGAGAGGTATTAGCAGGCACAAGTGTTCAGCATTAATTCCAACTTAATATTTGCTGAGTTTCCCCCTCTGTGTTCGGCATGATGCTAGGCTCCGGAGAGACATCAGTGAGCCACAGAGACGAGAATTGGGAATGGCAGTAAGGAGAGCTCACTTTGGGGAAGTTGAATCTAATAATAATTCTACTAAGGGTGTTTGGATGAAAAAAAGAACTAAATGCATTAGGTTTCTTTGGTAGAGTGTATCTAATTTTGTCTTCCTAGCTAGTTCATCTTTCTAGAGAAATTAAAATTTCTCAATGAGACAGAACTGTATAGTCCCAGCCACTCACCACCTGGGGAGGAGAAAAGAAGGACTTGGGTCTTTCAGTAACAACTGTGGCTAGCAAACTAATTGCATTTTATATGATTCCTAACACTAAACTAATTATATGGGTTATTAATCCCATTTCATACATAAAATTGCTTTGGCTTTCCTAACTGGAAAACAATGGAATGCTAACGTTTGATTACTAAAAGCAATGAGTTGACCAACATCTAAACCCAGAATTCATCCACCAGTCATGCGCACCTAGTATTTTTAAAAATATTTTATTTGATTCCTCTGGACATAGAGAACCTCAAAAGAAAGTTTCTGCATAGGAACAGAAAGGTTAAATATCTAAAGGCTTATAGTGGGGAAGAAAAATGACTCCATTTTGACCAAAGATAAGGAGGAAATGCTTGATTATATTTGTTTTTCTGCTCACTCAAATCATTTGATCAAATAATAAATAACGGGATAGTCTTTCCATTACATACTGGTTTTTACTTTATTAGTCTGACTTTATTAGCATCTTACTTTAATTCTGAGTAAGTAGATAAAATTCCCATTCTCTTTATGAAAGCCAACCTCTCTACTCATGTGCTGGTTTACATCCATTCTCACTTTTTCAGAGGATTTGCTTCTGAAATATCATTTCTTTCAAGAATCATCACATTTCCCTCCTTAATCAGATCACTCTTATTGACATCACTATAATATCTTCCATCTTGAAACAAACAAATAACAATCTTCTGTATTTTTCTATACTTGGTGTGGGAATTACGGTAGTTTTGGACTTGGCCATCCACCATAAAGAATTATAAAATGGGACAAAATATATAAGTCAAAGTTGTTTGGACATTGGACAACAGGCATCACAAGATTCTAATCCTTTAGAGAAGGGAAGCAAGTGAGATAAACCCCCATGATCACTTGAGATTACTGCCAGTGGGAATTTTGTGGGCTGAAGTAGGGGAAGTGGGAACCCAGGCAGAGAACAGCAACTTTAATGAATTGAGAAGACAAAGATTTGAGTTTGGAGAGGCTTAGGTACCTGGAACTTCAGGACTGAGAACCAGAGTAGGAGCTGTACAGAGAAAGTTCCAGTTATTTATGAAATTGCCTTGACTCTGGAGCAGAATTCTAAGCTTCTCATGCATTGAGTGAGTCTTTACAGGGCTGGGAAAGGCACATATAGGGATCCTATAAGCTAAAAACAAAATCTTACAGAGCTCTCAGAAGACTGAGAGATATTTGAATTCCAACCAAATAGAGTGGAGAGGGCTTGTTGGACACAAACCATTCAAAAAATAGCCCAAAATGGTTACTTCATAGTAGTAGGACTAAATGAGTTCTGGAGGGAAAGCTACTGTAGACTCACCCTATAAAGCTAAACAAAAATCTCAAGGTATCAAGATACCCCACAAGAATTGTCTACCGACACACACTTTAAAGGAAGACAGCAGTGTGTTGTTAAAAATGTCCAACATCCCATCAAAAATTACTAGATGTTTCTAGAAGCAGGAAAATGAAATCCAGGAGAAAAATCAGTCAGTAGAAATAGACCCAGAAATGACACTGATGATAAAATTATCAGGAAGGAACTTTAAAACAGCTAGTATAAACATGCTCAAGAATTTAAAGGAAAACATGAATGCAATGAGTAGAGAAATGGAATATATAAAACACAACCAAAGGGAATTTCTACATTTGAGAAATACACTACCTAAAAAACAATTTTAATTGCTAAATGGGCTTAGCTGCAGATTAGAAACTATACAAGACCATATGAATTAATTTAAAGACATAGCAATGGAAATTATCTAGTCAGGTAGAATCTCAGAATAAATGCTGGGGGGAAACATGAACAGAGCCCCAATGAACCATGGACCAATTTTAAGTGGACTTCAGTGTCATTTGGAATCTCAAAAGGGACTGAGGGTAGAATAAATAACAAGTGAAATGATGACTAACATTTTTTAAAACACGATGAAAACAAACCCACAGATCCAAGAATTTCACAAACACCAGGCAGAGATGGGAGGGATTCCTGAGTCCTCTCTCCACCTGGTCGCTCACCATCCAGGATACCAACCCTCACTGCTTAAATGGCAGCAAAGAATAACAAGCGGGGGAATGCCCAGCAAACAGCTACTTCCCAAGACTGCTTATGCCTCATTTCCCAGTGTCCCATGGGCACAGCAAGTCACATAACCAGAGCCAGCATCAACAGCTAGAGAAGTGTGCTCTGTCGTTTGATGAAACAGCGAAGTCACATTTCAGAGAGACAGGCATAATGAGGTTGAAAGAACGTATGGCCGTTCACTCCGTCAGAGGGGACTTCCCATCTATGTCCTCTTCCATTTCCCATCATGCTCCCTATTCTTGTTCTATTTTTCTGCCTTGTACTTACGAGTAATCAAATTTATATTAAATCATAGTTTATGTACCTAACTATAATATAAATGCCATGACTTTCTGTCTCTTCCTGTGCATTATTTCCAGTGCAGGCATATAGTACTTCATCAATAAATAGTTGCTGAATGAATGAAAGAATGTGGGAATAGATGTACAGTTTTTATGTGGCCATAAAGATGCTCCATAACTAACAGTTAATAATAAGTAAATATTTATGTTTTCTTTGAAGGACTGACTTTCAGAGAGTAAATTCAAAATCATGCATAGACACTGTAAGAACTGGACTTTTTTAAGTCTTGTATGACAACTATGTGTTTTTTTGTTTGTTTTTGCCACACTTATTCACTTGGTTTTTGTTATAAAAGTGATTATAAAGACCTGAGAGCAAGTCAGTAAACAATAAAAAACAAATTGTGCATTCCTTCAAAACTTAGTTTTCAGACAAGGCTGGGTTGAAGGCTCAAGTGGTCAGGGTGGTTCATTTTTATTACCTTAATTAAAATCTAGTCTCAGAATTTCTTAATCAAAAGTGATTCCTTCACTATTCTTATTTTGTTGGTTAAGAGGCACAGGGCTAAATAGGGTGAGTGTCAAGAACCCTTTGGAACAGAAGGCTCTGACCACTTCTCATATTACCTACCCTGCTAAGCAGAGGCGGAAGTGATGAATAACCTCCATAGTGTGATTCTCTTATCTGGTGTGAAAAGAGAAGTGGAGTAGCAGGTTGTTAGTTCAAGGCTGTAAGTTAGACCAGATGGCAATGAATTTAAGCATGTAGTGGCTGCAGTATCCATGTGTTCTGATTACTCGCTATGAAAATTGTCATCAAGCTTCGCAGCGTATACCCATCACTCCAGGAATCTGAGGGTTTGACTGAGTTTTCACTTAGAATCTCCCTGTTGACCAGGTTAGGCCATGATCGGAAGGCTCGACCAGGGTGCGGATCTGATTTGGCACTCTCCTCTGTTGATGCTGGTTAACTGGCACTCAACACGGCTGTCAATCAGAATGCCTGAGTGTGGACATTCCAGTGTGTTGGCTTCACACTGCTGATGTGGCACCTGGCTGTTTACCCCAGAATAATAAGCATCTTCAGAGAAGGAGGCAGAAGCTTCCCAGCCTTTTTGGACCCAACCCCAGAGGTCACCAGCTTCACTTCCGTTGTATGCTTCTGGTTACAGGAGAGTCATTAGGGCCGGTCCAGGTTCAGGAGGAGGGCATGTGACCCTCCCTCCCACGGAGAGGCAGGCAGTCGTGTGCGGACCCGCTTTAGGATCCGCTCACCAGGCAAGGCTGAGAGTGCTGCTTCGGTGCTTTCAAATGCAGAGAGCTACTTCCCATGAAGACTGTGAAAGTCAGGAACATTCATTATGTCTTTATTGTAATTAAAAACATTCATGATCACATGAAAAATCATTTATATTCAAGCTTCTTTTAATTTCGTTAAAAATGTTGTAGTCTATGCAAAGGAAGCAACCTTTTTCAGAAGACATTCTAAAGAATATTTTTATTCCGAAATGAATTTGTTAAACGCCGCAGGGTGCTAAGCTGTTGATAGACTTACTGTTAAATTAAGTATTGTTATATTAAAATTTGCTCAGATAAGCTCTGAGTCAGGAAGCTACTGAGGGAAGGACTATTTCACTCTTCTTTTGGTGAAAACATGAAGGGGAAATTTGTATATTCTCAACAAAGGGCTGACTTAATGTAGCCATTTTGTGTATGGAAATAAAGAGTGAAGAAAACAAAAAAACAAAAAACATCTCTGCAGAATTATAAGCACTTACATAGTGGGCAATAAATAAGGGAGGCTCTAAGCCTAATACATTTCTATGTCCATCACCAGAAATCATGGGAAACTGTAAGTGCTTTGAACCCTGGGTTGTCCTAATGTCCGAGAATTAAATTAGGTCCAGGAGAAATGAACTGCTTGCTGAGACAATGTAGGGTGAGTTGAAATATTCTAGTTTAAGACGAAGAATTAGAACAACGTTAAATTAAGTTAAACTTCATAGAGACAATATGATACTTCTCTTTTATTTTAGATGTAGAAATTTTATGTCATAAGAAAAAGCTTGACAACAAAACCCCCTATGAATTTTAGTTTTAAAAAAGAAAAATGCCACCCCCCCCCCCACACACCCTTACCTATTGCCTGGATTCTTGCTCTTACCTCCTAACTCCACTCCATGCTTTTACCCTCGGAAGCAAATTATTCTTTTGAAGCCTAAGCCAGTCTCAGAAATTTCCAGGTAAATAGCCAGGCCTTAGGATAGGGTGACCAGATGTCCCACTTTTGGCGGGACAGTCCCAATTTTTAACAGTTTGTCCCGTGTCCCGCGGCATTTTAAAAAAGTCCCGATTTTTGGAAAGAATGCACGACAAGCTAGGGAACGGCAGGAGATAGACCAAATTTTTAATCAAGAACCCCCTCCCCGCCAGTCAATGGTGTCCCGCTTTACCAATGTTAAAATCTGGTCACCTTACCTTGGGATGATCCACAACAGTTTCAGTACGAACATCTACTGAAGCCACCCAGGTGGGGCGGTGTTTATACTTATCATAATAAGAACAATATGTGAGTTAGTGCAACTTTTCTTCAGCATTTTTCAGCTGTTCAACCCAGAAAGGAGAGGGAGACTAAATTTATCTAGAGTTGGGATTTTCCATTGCAAAGAACAAAAGAAGTAAAACCAGGGCTTTAGAAAAGACTCAAAGCCAATTGTATTAGCCTTCCAGGCGAGAAAACACACCCCAGGGAAGAAGTCGTTGGAAGGAAGTGTCAGAGGTCCTTAAGTATTGGGAGTGAGACACTTCACAGTGATTGTGTTCATTAAGGACCAGAAATTCGCATTCTGGTGGAATGGGATGAGTTTATAGGTCTGTACTTTTACAAGTTTCATAGCTTCTTCGTCAGGAAAGAGATTTCCCATAAGTTCAGTGAAGTCTCGTATTCTAGGTCACTCAACGTTTGTGGTCAGCTCCCCCCGTTAGAACTCAGTGATAAAACACATTTCGCTCCAGCATTTCGCAGGCAGGGCTTCTGGGAGGAGGGAATGAGTACTCCCTTCTGCCACACAGATGAGAAAGACCAGGGACAGAGGGAATGACGCTTTTGGGAGTCAGGGGAGCCCATTCAGTGCAAGGGCCGTGTCCCTGCGGCTCCGTAAGCAGCCAGGCCGGGAGGGGCAGAGGCTGAGACTGGAGAAGAGGTGCGTGGACTGGTGACAGCAGACGTGAAGCCATGGTGGCGGTGGGACAGTAGTAAGTGTTGGGTGCACCACCTGCGTAGACTTCAGCATGCCTCAAAGGGGTGGTGGCAGCAGGGAACTGAGGGGTGGCAGCCGGTGACAAGGAGAGCCCGGTGCAGCCAGAAGCCGTGAGAGGACAGACGGGCTTTCGCGGTGGCCTGAAAAGAGTTTCAATGAGCTTAGGGGACTCTGGTCCTTACGCCCAGGGAGGCCGCACAGAGTAGGAGAGAGAAGCGTTTTCATTAGGGTTACCAGAGTCCTCACGTCAACCCTCAGAGGAAAGCATTACCCCTGTTGTACTGGTGAGAAGATTAGACGGTCCGTGTACTGTCGTGTGGATAGCGTGGGAGCGGGCGTTAGGGATGGCCTAATCAGCCTTGCGTACAGCTTAATGTCTTCTGAGTTGTTTTACGTTTCTTACCTCCCCCAAACATGAATGTTTTAAGTGTCAGGGTTCAAAGCCCAGCTCTGATTTTTCTAGCTATGTGACCTTGGGCAAGGTGGCGAATGTCGCTAAACCTCAGTTTCCTCATCTCTCAATGGGGCCAGGGCCAGGGGGTTGTAAAGATAAAATCAGATGTTCATGCAATCACTTACAATGGTAGTTAGCACTTAGTAGGAGCTCCATAAAAATTTCGTGACTGATTGGGTAAAAAAGGTACTTACTCATACAAACACGCGCACGCTCGCACACAGAGTCTCTGTTCATGTTCGGCTCCGCCACTGCACATCCTGTGACCCTGGGCAGATCTGGGCAGAGTGTCTCACCGAGTCACGAGTGAGAAAAGAACTCGTTCCCTTCTCCACGCACTGCACTAGCACCTCCGGCCTCCTTCTTTCTGCCTCTGGTTGAAATCGTGAGCGTACTTTTGCTCCCCTTAGAGCTTCCGCAGGGCATAGGCCGTGTATTAACCAGCTCAGTCTACTGTCACCGAGTGCCACACCTCAGGGGGCTTACACAGCAGGCATTTATTCTCACAGTGGAGGCTGGCAAGTCCCAGGTCCGGCTCCTGGCTTGCAGACAATGGCCTTCTCACTGTGTCCTGCCACAGAAAGAGAGTGAGCCAGCTCTCTGCTGTCCTTTCTTAAAAGGACACTAATCCCTTCACGAGAGCCCCACCCTGACGCCCATATCCAACCTTCATCACCTCCCAAAGGCCCCCCATCGGAAAACCACCACATTGGGGGCTAACACTTCAACGTGTGGATTTGGGAGGAAATACACATTCCTCCCATGACAGACTAGCTTTAGTCTCCACGTCCACAGGACTTCCCTCCGGAGAAGCTTGTTTAAATTTCAAAGTCGCTATTGTCCCTAAATTCTATCATCCAGAAGTAATGAAAAAATACATATCCGCAATATGGTCCTCTCCCCTTATAGAAAATAAAAGAACCTTGGGTATTTTAAATATCTCAGAGTGTGGGGTTGTTTTGATATAGCAAGCTTAATTTGCTGTATCATTGCATATTCATTTAAAAATTCCATTTTAATAAGTGCCCTTGGAAGGAAAAATGAGGAAAATTACTTCTCCCTGTTAGATAATTTTCATTCACCAAACAGAGTAACCATTAAACAGAAGCCACCATGCGCCTCACTTTCATCTGTTCTCATTGGAAACGTGGTTCATTTCCTACTGTGTTCAAAAGGGACTGTGCAAGTCAGGCTTCCGGTGACTAACCCCACACCTGGGACTGTCTAATGGGATTATCACCGAAACCACCTGGATAAAGAACGTCACCAAACAGTTCAAGTGGTGGAGAGGTTTTCCCAGTGCTTTTGTTCTCTCTCCAAAACATCACCCTGCATTTCAACACCAGTTATTACATGTTCATCTCTTCTAATTCTCCCCAAAATAAAAATGCATTAGTGTGCCCCCCACTAATAGAAACAGAGCAAGCTAAAATGCTTCTAATTTTCATGAAACCTTTCAAGTCTATGTGGCAATTGTGAGGTGAGTCACTAAGAGCTTTATTACCCATTAGATTCACATCTGAGTCGTTCTCAATACGTTTTTACTGCCTGGGTGGAAAAAAATATTAGTGCGCCGTAGTGTACTAAGTAACAGCTCCGCAGCCTCCCGGTTCTCTTTGCCTAGCCGATGAAAACTTTTGCGTCTTACTTCAAACTTACTAGGTGGGAATTCTTTGAGGATTGTTTCCATTCCTATTCCCAGTAACCTTTTCTTTCTCTTGCGATGGTTCGTTCATTTTTGTTTCTACCCGAATGCAAAAATGAGGGAGACAGAATAATGCAGACAGTATTTGAAAAGTGACCTGAAGAAATATCAGAAAGATTAGTTGGGAGGCTACGCCTGATTTGCTGGTAGATCTTGTAATGTGGCAGCTACCCTGTCCATTGGGGAGGGTAGTAATTCCTGTGAGCGGTTGATTTGTTTCATGCTCCTTTCAGTGCTGATATGATGCTGTTTGCAAGCTAGAGGCGGAAGGAACGTGGATGTTTGCGGGGTAGATTTCAGGGCCTGAGACTTTCAAGGACCAATGGGTGGGCGTATTCACACAGCAGGGGTGGGGGTTACCCTGACTACATTCCTCCTAACTGCAGCTCACTGAGCACACAGACCAAAGAAGCCCAGGTTTCCCCCTCTTAAAATACTCTTTTCACAGTTAATCCTTTCCTCGATTCTGTAGCTGTTCCAGGATCTGCCTCTCCACACAACAGAACTTTGCTTACTTCAGCTTGTTGTTTTGCCTTGTTCCTCCCGTCTTGGAATGTTCTGGCACTGGAGAGAGGGAGAAGTCTGTCTTCACATGTAATAAATCACTTAACTTGAGTCCAACAGTTGTGTTGCAAGGCAGCCAATAAAAGTAGGGTGAAATAACCTTCCGCCCATGTCTTTGCACAAGAAGGCATTAAGTTAACAGATACACATTTATAAGATACGTAGCCAAATTAAATTGTCTTTTCTGGGGTAAACTGCACACAGGGAGAGAACAGCAATGGTGTGCTGGTAAACCTTGAATAACCCACTCTCTGGGCAACGTAAGGTCCAATTCGTAGTGTCTAAAAATGTCCGTGGTGTAAATATACCACCGTGGTCAATTCCGAGCTATCGGCGTGACGTCACTGACAAGAGGGATAAGAAAGAGATGTTCACCATTAGCTCTCACAGAGAAAGCCCATCTCACCGTCTTGTGAGTCATCTTCCCATGAGGGATGTTTACAAATTACTGACAAGGGGAAGGAGGAGCTGGTGTGGGTGTCTCCACTTATTAGTCTTTAAATATTGTATAGATAAAACCATTAATACTAGTGAGCTTATAAAAAACACGAACACATGGATTCCATCATGTATTCCATTTCAGGGTCGCTCCAGCTTTTCAGGCTCTTCTCTCACATAGCTCATCTTTTTTACCTCGGATTTCTGCCCCTTTTTTTCCCTTTGCTTCTGTTATCGGGTCTCCCCCAGTTTCATTTCCTTTCCCTGCACAGGCAAAAGCCCACGCACGGTTCATTGCTTCCGCAAATTCTGCCAGAACCCACCGCTGTCTCGCTCTCTTCCCTCCTCACCTGCTCTTTGAAATAGCAATCCAAGATCAATCCAGTCACATAATTTCTCTTCTCCCAACTGGGACAGCTGAGCAGGGATTCAGAAAATCTCAGCCCTGAGCAGATGGCATTCCGCACATTTATAGCTGACAGCATCAGCACTGCCTTTCGAGAGCTCAGTGAGCATTTGCTGGGTTCCCCCTCCGCTTGCACATCTCTGATAGTCGAAATATCTATCGCTTTTTAAACCCACTACCCCATCTTTTTCTCTTTCTCACCGAATGCCATTGCTTCCACATGCTCGCCTCTCGCTTCTCACCCATTCAGTCTGTGAGTGTATCTGTAATCTCGCTTGTTCCTGTCTCTTTCCTGCCTTCCTCCTGACAAAGACAGTTCCCTGTGTCTGTGTCTTGGTAGCTGTTCCAGTTATCTGTTCCCGGTTAGCCTACACCCCCCAAATCAGTGGCTTTAAACCCGTCTGTTGTTGCCTCTCGCGGTTCTGTGGGCTGAATGGGCCCAGCTGGGCGGTCCTCACTGGGCTCTCTCATGCATCCGAAGTCGGATGTTGGCTGGAGGACAGTCATTGGAGGTGTTGATGAGAGAGGCGTCCAAGATGGTGCCCTGAGTGCCTGGCCATCAGCGGGGAGCTCCTGGCTGTGGCTTCTTATAGCCCAACGCTGGACTTTTAAAAAAAAATACCAAGAGCAACTATTCAAGAAGCAGGAGATTGAACCAGTTCACGGTTGCGCCCAGACATGCCAGTGTCCTATCTACTGTATTCTGTTGGCCAGAGCAGTCAGAGCGGGTGGAGACGTAAACTCTGCCCCTTGCTGAGGAGCAGCAAGGTCGCATTGCAGACGAGCGTGTGGGATGGGAGACAGGGCGCTTGTAGCTGTGGTTGGGGGTACAACCTGCTACAGCACCAGAAGTCCCCTAGTTTTTATCGGCTTCCTTCCTCCTGGCTTCCCTAACCTCTAAGCCGGCTCTGATCTCTATGCTGTTCAAAAGTTAAGTATAGAGATCAAAGAACTCATCACCTAGAAGATGTATACTTTTCTCTGCATATATTATGCTTTGGTAAAAAACTTCTTACTAGAAAAAAGGGAGAATTTGTGGCTCCCTGCTAGCCAATCTGTGGCTCTTTGTGATATGCATTCTTGCCCGGTATACCCCATACATAACACTTTTCTTTTAGGCTAGAGCAGGGGTCTCCAAACTTTTCAGCCTGCGGGCCGCATTAACTATCAAACAGCAGTTTGGGGGCCAACTACACACTCGAGGTCCAAATAAAAAAGAATCAAAACATAGATGTTGTTTTTAATTATTTATTTAATATTTTATTTAGATAAAAAGGTCTCCATGGGCCGGATGCGGCCCGCGGGCCGTAGTTTGGAGACCCCTGGGCTAGAGAACTCATTGATGTTAGTTGCACATATAAAAGTCATTCATGTAGTAAGACAGACCCATACCAGGATTTTTAAAAAATATGATGTAAATCTCTATATCTATTACCCCATCGATCTGTCTTTTCATCCATCTGTCTTTCTATCTGTTGATCTAGGACAGCAAACACTTCAATTTTTCTATGTTTTCCTTTCTTTAATAGTAAAAGGAGGTCATTAGACTAGCCTTGCAACTTTGACAAGTGGACACTAGCTAAGCTATGGGAACGGTTTTGAGGTCTAGGAAGAGAGAATGTTCGTGTAAATATAAGTCGCTTGATTTCTGTCGTCGTTCCAGTGAAGTTAGGTAAAGTAGTGGCCCTTCCAAGATGAAATGAAGATGTTCTGCATATACATTTTAGGATAGTGTTTCTCCCTGCTCAGGACAGGAGGACAAGACATTTTCTAACCCCTGGTTTCAGGATAAATTACAAACCAGTCAATTGTCGGCTTTGTTAAAAAATATGATGTAAATCTCTATATCTATATCGTTTCTTCCCGCTTTGCTCATTGTTCTGCATATTGTGTTCCTTTGCCATGTGTCTTTTTACATAGTGGGTCTCTGGAAAAATCAACTATGAGTCATTGAGATCGTTTCACCCTGACTTGCACACGTACCAGCTGTCCCAGGGTATTTAAAGCTTCCCTGTAATGACACAGTCGTTTCTTTTCTTTTCCCCATGTTCAAGCTGTCTGAGCCTTGGGGAGCAATCACAGGCGAGGTCCCGCATGTGCCTCCACTTCTGTACCACCAGGAAGTCCCTGGAGGCTGGAAGGGACTCATACAGAACCAGCCCATTCTGATTTGCAATTTAGAGCTGTTTTCAACACTGAATGTGTCGATATATATCTACGTGTAACATATGCATGTATGTGTGTGGGGTTATGTAAACTAAGACCGAAGCTCGGAAGCAGACGTTACCAAATGCCACCTATATCTCCTTGAGTTTCTTCTACTTCCCAGTTGCAAGATTACTGTCAGCCTTAAACCCATGCCGTCCTCAGCCCCTGGCCTCTGCCCAGCCTCCACCCCTCCCCCGGGCACCTGACATCGGGCGGCCCTGTCCCAGGCACACCCAGCAGAGCGCAAGGGCAGCCATGCCAGCCTGCAGACAGGCTCTGAAAAGTGAAGGGCGGCCTCCTGCCTCTTTGTCAGTGTGTCTCGGCCGCCTTCAGCTTGTGCTTTCGCTGCAGACGTGGCTGGATCCGGAGTGCTGCGGCCCGCAGCCGACCAGAGGAGAGCAGCTCCCTGCTATGGCACCATAAATAATGCAAAGATCTCCTCCAGGAAGCGCGGCCAAGATGCAGATTTAATTTATTCCCTGGGAGCACCCGAGGTGGCTGCAGAGGCCCGGTTCACAGTCGGGCTCAGTTGGGGACACGCGTTTTCTTTCACGATGTGTCAGACTCACAAAGCACATGCCCTGGGGTCTAGCGCGGGGCTTCGTTGGGAGAGCCACTTGGTTGCTTTTGCTGTCCTTGTTTTGTTTTTTTTCTTTGTTTTGTTTTTTCCTGAGTACTCACAGTTAGAGAAAGAAACTTTGTTCCAGGATAGAAAGGCATGGTGTGGCATTTTGCATATCTGTAAGTTCACAGAAAAAGGTGTGCACACATCCTCATGTTGATTGATTGAGATGAGGAGGCAGATAAACTGGAGGGGGAGGGGGCAACCAAGAGGAACCGATACACAGACAAACGCACTTGGGTCCCCACTCACGACAAAAGTGAATAAATTGATTTCCACACAGTAACCTGCCGTCGAAGCTTTATAAAAACGTTTTGCATTTCAAAGCAGAGTATATTTTAAACATCTTCTGGTCCGCCCCTGAAGTCCTCACTTCAGAAAATGCTTCCATGTAATGGTTTTCTTGTGAAGCATTTCCTTTTGGAAGGCATTCCTTGTACTCTTTCTCCCTGAGAGGGCATTTGCGAGCTATGTGTAATACGACTGGAACCTTTTCGACAAGTACTTAATAACACTCAAGCTTTGTTTTCAATTCGGAGTTGCTATGATTGTATCCCTAAGGAAGTTTGCAAAGTTTTGGAAAGACGGTATCACTCAGAGGCCTGGCCTGGCCCTCTGACCCCTGAGGTGACGCAAGGAAGTGACTTCAACGAATTCACTTCTCAGTTGTCTCAGCGGGGCTTTGAAACACACAGAGAGCGAAGAAAGTCCCTGCAGAAGTTCAAAGCAGTGATGTCCTGCTGAACGCACAACAAAATTTTAAGTAGAACGTTCCAGATAACGGCAAGACATTCCAAATAATGTGTCATCTGATTCACTTCACACAGCTGTCGGCTGACGGCAAACATGTATGGTTCCCATTAAGAGCTCAGAGGAGCAAGATAAGGGTTACTTCTGGCCCATCTAGACTGATGGCTGTGCTGACTCTTTATAAACACGGAAAATACATCCACGCAACAGCAACAACTACATTTCGACCAACACTTCCAAGGCTGTCCTGTGGATTGGCAGCCTTTCTGGCTTTCTGGGCACGTGGAGTGAGTCAAGAGAACTTTGTCCTTCTGGTGAAACCCCTGGCCAATTCCTGGCCATCGAGGACCTGTAACATGTAGAACAATATTATTTCCAGAGCGACGTTTTGTGCTTTGTATTACAACGTGTAGAATTTGGAGGGAGAACTCAGTTAATGAAAGGTTCTGAGGTCCAGACCCCTCACAGGATATGTGTTCTGAGAGATTCTAGTAGATAAAATAAAGCACAGACTCCAGCTGCATGAGTTTCCAACTCACTTGCATGGTTGGCTCTTGTCGCTCCATGTGTGTCTGTGTGAATGTGCACACACACACAGGGACACGTTGGCGTGGGCACACACATATATCGTACCAAGCCGGCCGATGCAATATTTATGTTTGTGCTTGTAGGGGCCTCAGATTTTGTCATAAAATCTACGGCTGCTGCCGGGGCAAGTGCTCATAAAACTTTCATGACTCGTATAAAAAATACAAAATGTTAACCATTAATATTTAATAAAATTTGCAGCCATCAATGAGCAAAATCAATGCTTTTTAATTAAGTTATTCATTTGTAATACGAGCTGCAGCTTGTTGTGTGTTAGCGTGGAATTTAGTAGGTTGAACTTAAATAAGTAAACCCAATCTGATAGCCCTCGGGGTGACGGTCTTAGTAATAAAACTATTAGTGGGTGGCCTTGTCTTTGATAAGCAAGCAGGGTCTCTTCCAGTGGCAACATCTTGTCTCTTCCAAGGTGTGTCATGCCTCGAGGGCTGGATGCTGTCCAAGGTGCTTAGTAAGACGGATGGCAGTGCACGCTGTTTGTCACAGGTATACCCGTGCTCGTAGCGTATTGTGTGTTCTCACCGGGCCTCTGTTATTATTGGGGCAGCCACGGGGTGGGAGGTTGCACACCATGAGTGGGTTTTTAAGCAAGGTTTAAAGAGGCCTCATACATCACAGAAATTAGTAGTCAACCGAAGGCGTGTCCGTCTCCCCACCTCTGCCTTCCCCTGTCGCCTCCATCCAGTCCTCTTTTGCTCACTGGTCCTTTCCAGAACCCCGCTCCTTTGGCCAGCCTTCCTCCTGAGGCTGTGGGGGCAGTGGTTGCTGGAGGCCCGGTTGAGCTGTGCCCGTGGGACAGCTTGTTTCCCTTGGGGCCATTGAAAATGAAACATTTCGCTGGTGTGGCGTGTTACCCCCAGCTCCATACATTTCCTAAACCAACTTGATATGACTCACACATTGAAACCACGTGTTAAACATCATACCATTGTATTTCCCACACACGGAAGCCAGGTTGCAGGGGAAAGAACATACCTCACCTGCATTACACAGTGGTGTCCTTCTGAGGTGTTAACCATGAGTTGAAAGCAGACGAAAGACATCTGGTACAAGCTTTTCAAGGTTGACGGGAGAAAAGGGCATGTTTTTCCCCATTAATCATAATTATTAAAGAAATATCTGTACCATGTTATTGTATTTGTCAATGCAAAAAAAATTGACACATCTTATTATCTATTACTGTTGGTTACGTATACCTAATGGGGGCATTATGAGATCCCTAAAGACTCAGCTTGGACAAAATAACTTAAAATGAATAAAAAATAATATATATAATGGATACGATGCATAGAATTGGGATTCACTTCGTAACTTCTAAGGATAAGCAAAATGAGACAAGCAGCTAAACAAATGTTCCAGATTCATTAATAATGTGGAACTGAAGGTATGAAGGACAGAGCAGACTTAGGACAGAAGCCACAAAAAATAAAGCGTTTAATTTTGATGTGTCTTAAGAATCTCAAGAAATAAATATCAGATGTAAACCTGATTTAATTAGAATGGAACAAAGATGGTTTCCTTATCATGATTGTCTAGAATAGTTAAGACACACCCTTTGGGATTAGCAGAATGTGTGAAGGAAGTGTGCTAGCTTATATTAGTTCAGCTTTTTTAGTTGTTTATTGAAATGTGTCAACTTTATTGCTAATATTTCACTGATGGTTCATTCTTTATTTCTTCAATATAGAATTCAATTGGAAATAAAACTTGATATTCCATCTGAAAATTTCGGTTCCCACCAGAAGTAGAATTCAATTAAGTTCCAAATATTTCTTTTAAAAATACAAAATAAAATCATTCTTTCAACATATGCAATTTCTGCTCAGTTCCAAAAGGGTAAGAAACTGCATTTGTTTAGTTTTGGTTCATCTATCACTTTGTACATTTTTATGGATTTTTATGTGTAATCACATTTTCAGAGGGGATTTTGATACAGTCTGCTCCATTTCTGCAGAGTTATTATCTCTCAACCTTAAAATTATAAAAATTGATACACAATCTCTGGTTTCTCTGTCCTTGGCAACGTGATGGCTAGCCATTCATCATTCACTGTGACAGGCTAAACCTGCTTTGTCGACGGTAGGGAAAGAGGCCTCTTATTCTTGCTTCTCCTCTTTCCCCTTCTTGTGCACAACGGCAGCTGTATCCTGGTGACTTTGACACGCCATTGGAGTGGGTGTTTGGGGAAGAGCACTTTCCCTCTAAGCCTCGAAAAGAATCTGCATCTTTCTTCCAAAAGCTAGAGGAACTATGTTCTTTGAAGGGCATTTATCCAAGGACTCAGGCTCCCACCTGCCTGTGGTGTGGAAGCCACTCTGCGACGCACCAGGCCTCCTTTCTCTGCCACGCAGCAAGCGCTGCCTGGTTCACTCAGCTAGACCACAGCCACTCTCTTCACTTCTAGGGCAGGTTTGAGGGAGCATTTACATTCCTTTGAAGCTTGAACCCAGCAAGACAAAACCTACCCACGGGGGTCATAAGTAGCGGTGGCATTTGTGGGAATCCGAAGCCTTGCATATGGCAGCCTATTGCCTGGGCTGATCCAGAGTCTTATCCTTAATACTCAAGAGTGCTTTCCGGGTGTCAGCGGGGCATGGAGCGGGTTTACGTTGTTCTTGTGGCTCTTCCCTCTGGTTTCTGCAGAGGCTCGTTCTAATCCCTGGGTTTGGACTTGTGGTCTTTTTTATGCATCACATACATGTCTCTTAGAAGTGAACCCAATGTCAGTTTTCACTTGAACTGTGACAGGAAGCGTGCCTCCTCCCACAATATGGCAGGAGAGGTGCCGAGGGGTAAGAAGCAGTGAGTGGCTTTGGAGGGAAGCTCTCACAGTGGGCCCTTCTGGTGTGATTTCATTCAGCCCTGACAGTGACATGCTCAGCCCCTGACAAGCACTCAGGTGCATGATGGGTCCCCTGACTCTTTCCTCTCTAGCAGTGGATACCCTCACACGTGAACAAGCGTGTAAACCGCACACGCAATGTGGCAAGAACTGCTGCGTTTATTGAGATGGATTCGTTTTATTGCCATTTGTCTACTCAGTGTTTCTGATGGCCACAAGGGGAACTTGGGAGATACGGAAATGTCTCTTTTCTGATCACCCCCACCCTCCTAAGAGATTAATTCTCACATTCCCCGCCGCTGCCTTCCTCCCACCAGAATTTTGGGCCAGGAAAGAATTGCCGTCATGCAAGCCTTGGGAGGGAGGTGGAATTTCAGATATGAGTGAAGACATGCTTTGAACGCCTGGCCGCGATTGGTCAGTGCGTGTGTGCATGCGTGCATGCTTCGTGTGTGTAAGTGGAGATTGAGGTACATGCCTGAAGTTCCCAGTCACGTTTCCTCAGCTGATTGGCAGCAGGCAAGCTTGTTCACCTTACTCACGTGTGAACAGTTCTGCGCTCCTTTTAGAACAGTCCTGGTCCACTGTGCACCCCAAACGTCTCCATTAAGGTGGGCAACTCATGTCGTCTAAGGAACGGCAGAATCGAGGACACATCGGTGACGTAGGAGAGAGGCAGCCCAACCTTCCCTCGTCCTCACCTTCGGGTCAGGGTGGCTGACGGTGTTCTGAGGGGACGGGCGAATCTCAGCGACCCAGAACCGGGGGAGGGGGCTGCTCACACTGGGAGACATGGGTGGGTGGGAGGGTTGGGCAGGAAGCAGCCAGTTCACGTTCATTCCTAATGGCGCTTTGCGAGGTCCTTCACTCATTCATTCTGTGATTACTTCATTCCCCCGTCTGGCCCCCCGTACTCGACCACAGGCATCTCCTTAGTCACGCAACTGTCGTAGAAAGGGACTGCGTTTTCTTGCAGCCTGGACCAATGAAACGCACTCTTCCAGGATACAAAATGTGTAGATCATGGTGGGGGCCGATACAGACACACCAGCACTGGGTCACGGTCTTCCCTGCCTTCACAGGAAGCGGGGGCACCCCCAAAAGCTTGAGACCCCCAACACGCCAGAAAGGACCGCCACCCTCCGCACTTCTGGGGTGAGGAGCTCAGAAGCCGTCCCCTCCCTGCAGGGGACTGTTGGGATTTTGCAGCCCTCAACTAGAAGGAAGAGTATTAATTCTAATCCAAATGTCACTCGTCATGGGCCTGGGAGCTGACCTCTTGGGGGGGTCGTTGTGCTGGCTGATCTGGTGGCCAGCCACCGACGGGCGTGAGCCGTAGAGCTCCCTGTGAGGACGCAGCAAACCCTTCCTGTGTGTGCTGACCGGCCCCCTTTAATGGAACCCCAAGGCTCCCTGGACCTTCGGGGCCACACCACCCTCCGCTCACCTTCCCCAGCCCACGATTCATCCTCAGCCCCCTGTGTGAGCAGAAGTGCACGAGGGTCTCACTTACACATGTCCCAGTGGGCCGGTCTGGCCCAGGACCAGGTGCTTTCCCCTCTGGCCCAAGTTCTCTGAGGAGAGCAGACAGCATGTGCTGTCCCCGTGTCCCTCATCTTGCATGAGTGCCGGGCTTTCTGAGTGGCGACAGAGAACGACTTGTGGGAGGGCGAGCATTTGTTTCCGTTTAGCGCTGAGATCACCTCATTGTCCACAACAGAAAGCGAGACTCTTTCCCCTACAAGTATGCCGATGAGAGCTTTGTCCCAGCATCTCCTTGTCGCTGTCACACTCTGGGTGAAGATCAGGGTCAGGGGAAACGAGAAGCTGTGACCAGTTTGTCACTGAGTCACTCAAATGTATCATCAAGCAAAACGCACAAAGATTTGATCCTTGACTGCACGTGCCTCACTCTGGGGCGCTCCCACCTCCTTTCTTGTTTGTGCAAGGAGGCACCTGGGGTCATTCATTACGTGTCTCTCTACGTCCAAGGAAATAAGTGGGGGGACGGTACCCACAGGTAGGGGATTATCCTTTCGGTAATCAGGAGAAAACAGCGACATACTTCCTCATAATGAGAGGTAAACACTGCAACCCTTTACAACACAGCTGAACATCAGACTAGGAGGCGTGGCAAGCCAACACCGTGTGCCTAGCAGGGACAGGGACAGGGACAGGTCACCAGCTGTACCTCCTTCCTCCCAGCCCCCCGCCCTCCTCAGTCTTACATCTGTAGAGCAAGTAGGGGCCACACGCTGCCCAGGATTGTTGAATGCAACCTAGTTAAACCCAGAAAGGAAACTGGATGGCAAACCCCACTGTGGCCGATCCATTTAAAAAGAAATTTAAATTGGTGAGAGCCGAGTTGCTGAACGTCCAGAGCACAGAGGCCATCAGGGTGATAAACGTCTGATGCAGAGGGACTCAGAGCAGCGCATGTCCCCAACCACGTCCTCTTGGGACACCGTGACTCTATAGCCTGAACCCTCCAGGAGGGCTCGGTTTCTAGGGGTACAAGCAAAGGCAACCCTGCTACCGTCCACACACCACCATTACCACTCTTCAGAGCGTGCGCCCAGGCCAGAGCCAACAGAAGTGGAGACAGGTCTCTGCTCCGTGAGCAACAGCGAGGACACAGGTGCCCGGGAGTAGAGGAGGTGACATTTGCTCCTGACCCCAGAAACTCAGACCTGAATACCACCTTCTGTCCCAGAAAAGCGCGACTTCCCGGGAAGACGTGTGGGCACCACCGCGAGTCTCTGGGGCCGAGGGCTGTGTGGCCGCTCCTGACAGAGAATTCGGGCACAATGCTGATTTTCATGCAGTACTTCTATGTCTTCACCTAAACTGGATGATGGTTGATGGTTAAGATCTACAGACAGATTTTTTTTTCCCACCATGCTAAAGAAGATTACCATTTTACCAAAAGCTTTTGTTCTACACCTGTTCGTGGAATCTATGCATTAATCGCTTGCCAAACATAAACATCTTTACTTCTTGTGGGCTCACCTTATGAATGATTGGCTTGGGATTCTTTTAGTGTATACTCAGTGTGATTTTACTTAGAATATTTTCACATCTATCCTCTTACGGGAAATGTCTTTACTTTTCATTTTTCTTTCTCTTGTAGATTTTCATAGGAGAGTATGTTTCTTTCATTAAATATACTTGGTTACATTTTTCATATTTATGTGTTCTGGAACAAGTCATATAGTAGAGACTGATCAAGTTCCTAAAAGTTTGGTTTTTTGTTAAAATATATATATATATGGAGAGATTAAGGAAAAAAGAAAAACCTCACCAAGAACATTGATATGGGAGCCTAATCAAGGTCATTTTTTTCCTACTTTTTTTTCCCAGCTTTATTGAGATATAATTAACAAATAAAAGTGTAAGATAAAATGTACGGTGTGATGATTTAATATACGTATGTATCGTGGAAGGATTCTGCCATCGAGTTAGCACACAGCCATCACCTCACATATTTACTTTTTTTATTTTGGCAAGAGGACTGGAGTTCTCCTCTCTTAGCAGATTTGCATCATACAACACTGCATTATAGCAGTAGTCACCACGTTTTACATTAGCTGCTCAGACAGTAATCATCTCGTAACTGAAAGTTTGCTCCCTTTTACCAGCCTGTCCCTAGTTGCCCCCCTACTCCCGACCACCAGCTCCTGGCAACCCCTTTTCTACTCTGTTTCTGTGAGTTCCACTTCTCTTGTTTAGCTCCCACATTTTTGCAATACTCCGCAGTATTTGTCTTTGTCTGGCTTATTTCACTTTACAAAATGCCGTCCTGGGGCATCCATGGCATTGCAAGTGACAGAACCATCTTCTTTTTTAATGCTGAATAATACTCCTCTGTGTGTGTGTGTGTGTGTGTGTGTGTGTGTGTGTGTTTCACATCTTTATTTATTCATCAGTAGACACTTAGGTTGTTTCCAAACCTAGGTTGTTGTGAGTAATGCTACTTTGAACGTGTAGTACCGAAATCTTTTTGAGATAATGGTTTTGTTTCTTTTGGATAAATACTGAGAAATGGAACTACTGAGTCATAAGGTAGTTCTTCTGTCTTTTTATTTCTTAAGGAACCACCGTACTGGTTTTCACAGTGGCTGCACCATGTTCTCACCAGCATTTGTTATGTCTTGTCTTCAGTAGTCAACAGTCTGACAGTCGTGAGTATACCTCATTGTGGCTTTGATTTCCATATTGCTCATGGGTGATTTTCAGCACCTTCTTGTGTACCGGGTGGCCGTTTGGATGTCCTCTTTGGGAAAATGTCTGTATTGGTCCTCTACCCATTTAAAAACATTTTTTTGTTTTGCTTTTTTTTTTTTTTTTTTTTTTTGCGGGGAGAGGAGTGAGTTCCTATTGAATTGTGTGTTCCCTGTATATTTTGGATTATCAACTCCTCATGGAATATGCGGTTTGCAAGTACTTTCTCCCCTTCAGTAGGCTGCCTTTTCATCTTGTTGCTAATTTCCCTTGCTGTGCAGTAGCTTTTAAGTTTCAGGTCGTCCCACTTGTTTATTTTTGCCTTTGTTGCCTTTGCTCTTGGTGTCAAATATAAAAATGTATTGGCCAAGACCAATGTCAGAGAGTTCACACCTATGTTTTCTCCTGGGAGTTTTACAAACTGAGGTCTTAAATTCAAGTCTTAATCCATTTTGTGTTCATTCTTGTGTCCGGCATAAGATAGGGGACCAGGTTCATTCTCCTACTTGTGGCTGTCGATAGTTTTAGTTTGATGCAGTGTCATCTGCTTATTTTTGCTTTTTTTCCCTGGTGGCTTTCATTTTCTTGACTTTCTTCCCTGCCTGCCCCAGATAATCGGTTCATTAATCGATTTCTGAATTTATCTTTGTTTTCTCTTTCTATACCTGTTTTCTTATCTTTTTTTTACTCTCATCAGTATAATGCTTAATTTATTTTTAGTCATTGATTAATAAATCTATCCCGTTTACAAATTTTTATGTTACCGGTATATAATAATAATTTTATTCTTTAATAGTTTGTAAAGTTTTAATTTTTTTTCTTTAATCTAAGATTTGTTTAGCAGAGACTTATTTTGCTTTGCTTCTTTTCTTTTTGATTTTCAAGTAATTTGTTATTTGTGCTTAAATTTTCATTATAAATTTGGCTTTATTGCATTATTTGCACAACATATGACCGTTATCATTCCTTTTTTAAAAAGAAATTTAACTTTTTGATAGCCTATTATTGAATCAAGGTTTTTGCAACAATTCCACGATGCCTGCTTTGTACACTATGAAATTGGACAGGTCAATACTTATTCAATTCCTTCTATTTTATGATATTCAAATCTTATACCCTCTTGCCTTGTTTTATTCTTCATTGTCAAAAACTGAGATGTAATTCTCACAGAATTTTGTTTTTGTCCACTTGTATGATTTCTAAGTTTTTCATTAATTGAAGTGTTACCTGAATTGTCACCTACAGGTTTGATAATTTCTTTAAGAATTTTAAGTTTTAATAATAAAAACTATGCTTTCTCATTTAATTCTTTTTTGTCCTGAGTTCAATTTTACATTAAATTATTATTTCTACCTCTGCTTTCTTTATATTGGTGGTTGCCTAAAATATATTAGCTCACCTTTTCTTTTCTTTTTTATGTTTATCTGTTCTTTTGTGTCCCTTCAAAATAGCTAATAGTTGGATCTTTCTTGTTTTTAACAGTTCTTAGAGTCTTCATTTTTAAAGGGGATTTTAAACTTTGTTAAAACATTGATTCTCAGTTTTAACCAAAATGTTTGGACAGATTTCTGTCATGTTATTTTATGCATTCCATGTTTACATGCCTCACTTTTTCCATAGTTTTCTCTCTTTTTTGCTTTTATTTTTCCCAGTGCTGAGGAAGGTACTTTTCTGTAGAGTAGAAAAGCTTTATTTACTCTGATGACCTGACTCAAGAACTGTTATTTTAATTCCGGGAATGATAAGATATCTATAGTGCTTTTCCTGCCTTCTCTCCTTCTGGCTGATTTTTGTGTGATATAGCTTTATAGATGCTAATTATTACTACTTTATGATTTCATTAATAATTTGTTAATTGTTATAGTAAATGGATTTTGTTTCACAAATTATTTTAACAGTCATATTAGATTTTTTTTTAACTTTATAACTATCATTTGAATGTAATTCTGTGGGTTTAACTTGTTTAATTGCCCACTGCAGCCTTTCCACACCTTGACTTTCCCAGGCTGAATTTCTGGCCTTTGATTCATCTCACTTATAACTGGAATAGATTTGCATACATTTTTAGAACTGGTACATGGATGATATATTTTCAGAGACCTTGCATATCAAATAAGACTCACTATTGCCTTTAAATCTGAAAGCCATCTGTGTACAGAATTCATGAGCTGCCGCTTATTTCCTTCAGGAAAAAAAAATTGGACTTCAATTTTTTTTTGGAATTTGCAGTTGAAAAAGAGACATCTGAGCAAGGCAGGACTTCTTTTATTAAAGTAGCAAATATTTCAAGCCACTGTCCCATGATTAGTAAAATGAGACAAAGGTAAACCCACCATTCAGATTTAATATAATGAAATATTATATATATGTATGCGTATTTCAGATCTATTTCTTTCTTCCAAGCAGCAAAATTTAAGAGTTAGCTAAATTTCCAATCTAGCTTTTGATTGGAATATTTTGCTTTAGTCTTGAAATTTTTTAAATCTCTGTATCTATATAGGTCTCTTTACATTTGATCATCTTTTCTGGAACACCAACAAACCTCTTATTATTGACTCACTGTCCTTAGTTCAAAGAATTATTTATTGAATTGTTCATTTTTTAAGATGCTACTCATTATAGTATGCATTATTTTTCTGTGTGTGTGTCTGTGTGGTCTGTATATACATATGTGTATATAGGGAGATGTTGGGTATATGCCACACAACATTTCTGCTGCCCAAAGTAATTTATCCAGAATGGTTCTACTTCATTGAGTTTCGGAAGTCTGGGCATGACTGGATATTATTCCTTCTTCAGTATGACCCACCTATATTGCATTAAGGGCAGTTTCTCCCAAAGATTAGTGGTGTCTTCGGTTGACAGCTTTCTTTGTTAAGGCTAGGCACTTTTGCGTCTTTTAATGTGTTTTGAAAGACATTGCAGGAGAAATAGGAAGAAGGTGGGCCAGGCGCAGCGAGCTGGTAACCATCATACTTCCAAAGAATGTGATTATTATTTGCTAGGATCCCCCAGTTCCTCCAGAGTGATTGTCACCACGGTGCAGACTGCGGTGAGCTTCCATTCTATTCTTCGCACTCTCAGTCTTGTCTCACCCAACGAAGCCGTTGGCAAGAGAAGGGAAGAAAACTCGGTGAGCGATGGGAGGAAGAGGAGACCATGCGGAAGGGGAGGCATAACCTTCATGCTGCTCACGTGCCCATAGAGCAGCAGAGGTGAAACGTGGTTTCCCTCACAGTGTGTCTCTTTACAGTCATCCCCACTCTGATTACATGACCTCAAAGTGTCCTGTTGCCACGATGTTACTTGCCCGAATAGGGAAGGAAGTTCTTATATTGGTTTAATCCCCATTCACAGCTCTGAAAACACACCCTCTCTTTCTCATGAAACTCGGTTCATTACTGCAAAGGGCTGCTGCTAATGTGAACACACTGAACTATTCCATGGGGGGTTATTGCTCTAGAAAAACAATGTCTTTAAAAATATGAGTGACTATCATATACCAAAGGAGAAAAAAACAACACTTAATGACAGGGAGGTCCCACGTGAATTTTCTTTACAAAGGCTTTCTTGTGATTTGGGCCCTTGATAAATAACTGAAATGCATTTGATCACCCTGCCCTGATTATTTTATGATTCTGTCATTCCGAAATTTAAAACCATCATGTCCTGGGCACAACACGATGCTTTGGACCATTCACTTGAACTTGTCGTGACTATATAGTGAAGCTCAGATTCCCCTCTAGTTTATAAACTCCGGGTATTGCAGGGTGACAGAAGTGCTTATTGTCATTTTCCTGGTTCCTTGAAATGTTAGTTCCACACTTTTTCACTAGGATAAGATAGCACGGGGAGTCAATAATGGTTTGCTTTCACCTTTGTATTGTAACAGGCCCTCCTAAGTTACCACCAGTGTCCACTGTCATTTGCTAACCTCGTAGCAGACACGCTCACCTTTCATGGTGTCACGCATATCTACGTCACTGTTCAAGGGCAGTGCCTTCGGAAAGCCACAAACTCACGTACTGACTTGAGGGTCAGATGTACATTTAAGAAAAAGACAAGCTGCCATACAATACGTGGGACAGGGCATTGACGGAGTCTCCTTGTGCTTATTTCTGGCTTTGAAATCCCTCGGAGAAACTGGGCGTGGAGGAAGTGACATCTGGGAAATACAGCGCTGCTCATGTCCCCCAGTTCCGTTCCCTGCATTACGGGGCCCCCGAGCTGTTTTGTTCAGCAGCTGTGGAGGGCCTGTCTCCCGTGTGTGTCCTCTACGTGAGCGACACCCTCTGCTGTAGCCTGTGCCACCATTGGGCACCACGGATCTGCTGCCCAGAGAGCGTCCTCAGACGCTGCAGACACGAGTTCTGCTCCACGATCCTCGCGTTGGGCCGCTCACAGGGGGGTCTCTGCAGAGCTCGTGTGTTTGGTGCTGTGATGAGAAGGCTGTCCCTGTCCCCACCATGGCGCTGGAGTGAAGCTTCACTGATCTTGGTGTCTACCGGGGACCCGCCTGGGGGAGAGGGGGAAAGAAGAAGAGTGGGTCAGGCCTATCGAATGCTGAGGGTTGACCATTTGTCCCTACAGAGATACAGCCTCTCCTGCTGCCCCGGTGGGGAGACCATCACAGCCCAGCCCTCCCCTCGGGACTCTTCATCCTCCCTCTTCTTCCCTTCTTCCGCCTCTCTCTTCTCCTCCCCACCTCCTCCAGGAGCTATTGGGAAACATGAGTTAGGAATTAGCAAGAAACCTGCAGCCTTTCTCTCGCTCCTTTTTCTGTCCGTTTTATTTGAAAGCGCGTGAACAAACACCAAAAGTCCAACCACGGCTGAAGAATCAGTCATCTCAAGTGTCCTGTACCGTTGTCACAACTCTAGCGGTGACTCCGCGACGAATAACCATAACTAGATGGGGTGTTTCTGAGCCCCAGGCTGCGTGGCTCCCGGTGGCCTGTGCGTTCCTGCCGCCCACCGGCCAAGTGACTGTGGAGACCCAGAGGGGGACGCGTGGTGACTCTCACCCCAGCTCCTGACTGAACCACAGTCCTTTACTTTAAATGTCAGAGGTCAAGGTCTCCGTTCACACGAATCTGAATGACAGCATGCTCTCAATCATATTATGTACAAAGTGAAGTCCACCTTCCTTAGCGTGACCTTCAAGAGGATGAACAGAAAGTATCCTGCCCTATCCTCCACTCTCTCTCTCTCTCTCTCTCTCTCTCTCTCACACACACACACACACACACACACACACACAGGGCCTTATACATGACTTGACCCCTTGCCATTTCTAGAACATGACTTGTACTTAAGTGTCCACAGCTCCTTCCTCAGAATGTCTTCCTGAACTTGAGAAAACCTAAGTAAATGAGGGTCCACATAAAGTTCTGTTTTCTTTGTAAAGAGCTTCATGACCAAACCTGTCCCCCAACCTTCACATTTACACACGTTCCACCACGTGGTAGTTCGGGCCCCCTGGGCCTTCCCATGGGAGATGATTACCTGTGTATGTGGGTGTGCCTGCGGTTTAGTCGTTGTTCATTCTCTGACCATGGGCATCTGTTGAGTTCCTTCTGAGGGCCAGGGACTGTTTTGAGCCCCATTCAGTGGCACCCCCAGAAGTCCTTGACCATCCATCTCTCCTTCGACTGTCCCTTTAAGACAAATAGGATTCAGCTGTCCCCCGACTTGGCACTCCTGTAGGAACCTTCCAGAGACAAATTTGAGCATCCTCATGTGAGAATGTGTACTAGACAGTTCAGACATCCAGAATGCTGGCAGAGTTCTGACCGAGGGGCCACCCCCCCTGACGCTTACACCTCCTGACGGCTAACACTGTTGCAGAGAGAGAATCCAGAGAGGGTCAGTCAACCAAACACGCAATGACTGTTCTCTGCATCCGGACCACGGCGGCATTCTTTCTAAGCTGTTTGTGACATGCCACGCCGGAGCTGATGCAGGGCTGCATTTCTAGACAGGGTGGAACTTGGGGGAGGGGGCGAGACAAAGATTCTTGTCTGGATGTCGCAGCTTCCTGAGTTTGCAGTTGACAACGGCCTCTCTTAAGCCTTAAAATCTCTGTCACCAGTTCTAAAATAACTGGGAGGTGGCAGAAGCCCAGAGCCACTGCTTCCCAGATTTGTGGCACTGGCATTTTTTCTAAGTTCCACTCGCAGAATGTTGACTGCCCGTCCAACTGGCAAAGGCATCTGGTAAGAGCCCATCATCCCATAAGCATTTCTGACAGTCACTGTCACTAGGCATCTTTTTTATTGCCCTCCTTTTTACAAGGTCTCCCGGACAGCCCACGAGGTTCAACCATGATTAACAGGATGCTCTCCGCGTTGACTTCTCTGGGTTCCCGTCTATGAAGGACACTGCAGCGGCCCATAGAGCTCGTGCGATCAGAGCTGTGTCGTGTAGACAGGTCGTTGGGCAGGCATCTCAGTGCACATTTCGACACGGTGGTCATTTGCCAAGTTCAGTGGAATTCCAAAGCCTCTGCCTCCATCAACTGCATGAGGCATTTGTAGGTGAGAGTGAGACGTTCTCTAGTGTGAGGCCCATGTGCACATGATGGAGGCTAGACGCTGAATGCCCACAGATTGTGTTCCTGGACCCCCTTCCAGAGTATTATGTTCACACTGAAAACGTTTCATTGTTGAGATTTCTAGAAATCAGTGGCTTTCCCACACGGCTTTATATGTAGGTGCAGAGGGCTCGTGGGCGAACTGTCCACCTCATGAGAAGGGAGGTTCGGAGGAAAGACCACAGATTCAGAATTTGAGCACATGGAACTCCATGCCCCTTCCAGACCCCTCTGCCACTCACTGGCTGCATTTTACTAGACCAACTTACGACACTGGCCGCGCTCCCTAGGGTGTCTTAGAAGAAGTGCTTTGTGGGTGCAAACCAAGAAGCGGAATATGCAGACCCTCCCGTTGTTTGTTATGACAACTGAATGTTAGAATCCCTGAAAACACAGCTCTGTCATCTCACTGACTTTTCCCCTCAGTCTGAGTGGGCTGAGTGCGATTCAGTCCATTTGTTGGGAGGAAGCACCTTTTGGAGCACTCAGTACCTGGCGGCCTTCGGAGGCAGGATGTTCGCTGAGACAGGGGAGCCCGGACATCCGGGTGCAAGGTGGCTCCTTCCATTTCCACAGCCAAAGAGAGAGTGGGAAGTGCTGACAGGAAAGAGCACGGTGGGGACCCTCGAGGCTCGGAGTGATTTTCTCTTTTGTATAAAAATCTTTCTGGAAGATTCCACACACACACGTAAGTCAGAGCAAGTACAAGCAGTTTTGGAGGGCCCGGGCGGGAGCGTTCACACTGCTGTGCCTGTACATGAGAGAGGACATCGGGGTGTTGCCTGTGGTGTTAGCCCCTGACAGGAACCCTTAGCTCAGCAGGTCACGGGACGGGGACCCGCAGGGCTCACGTGACCCCGAATCGCACTCCCCGGGAGAATCGCTGCACCTTCCTCAGGAAGTTTCAGAGGAGCTGTCAGCGCTGGATGTTGACAACCAGAAATGACAACATCCAAGAGCTTCTCGAGTCATCGTCCATGATAACAAACAGCTTTTACCGAGAGTCTTCTGTGTGGCAGATGCGGCACGTGTGCTTCCCAGGTGCAACGTCATGTGACTCCTTCCTTCCCACAACCCTGACCCATGCGTGTCCGACTTCCCGCTCTTCCCATGAACACACCGGACAGCTCGTGTCGGCGACACACGTGGGGCGGCTTTTAAGACGCAGTGGTGGGCTTCCACCCAGACCCCACTTCGGGCCACACCTCCGTGCTCGGTCCTGTCACTTCTCACCTCTGTGGTCTTAAAGTGTCTGTTAATCATGCCAGCCTGGCGTCCGTTCGTGCAGCGTGGTGACTCATGGGCCTTCAGTCCTCCGAGACTAGGGGAGAGATCAGCGTGACACGGTGTGTGCCGAACGCAAGACAGACAGAGGCTCTGTGTGCCTTTCGAGTGGTATCGTTGGAGAGACTATTCTTAAAAGTACATGTGTCTTAAAGGCTTTATATTCTAAGACATGGACATGTATCAGGCAGGACAAGCAATGATGTGCAATAAAACCCTTTGTCAGCCCCACACATACAGAAACTCAATCACTTGCATTGTTTTTTTGGTGTTTTCTGTAATTCCACTGTGGAGAGCAGGAGACAGTTACTAAGAACGTAAGTGAATAATAGCATGGGTTTGCTAAAAACCCAAACAGCTTCTCAGGTATTTCCAGGGTCACAGAGACAGAGCAAAAAGTGTCCCTGGAGACCACAGACGGAACGTCCCTTGTCCACAGTCACCTCCCCAGAAGCCCGGAGCCCAGGTCCCTGTGTGCTTTCTGTCACATTCCCCACGTTTCTGTCTCACCGCCTGCGTCTGAACTGAATAAGCTCACACAGACGGGCAGTGTGAGAGCGCTTCGAACCCCCTCCATCCACAGGGAGGCCCACGTTCCTTCCGTGGACGCCGCTCACTCACAGCGACTCCGTTTCCTGTGGAAAGACTTCCGACCACATCGGCTGGAAATGGGAATTTCTGGTTATCCAAATGGTCCGTTTCCCAAACCGCCTCAGTCACATTTCCTTTCGCCCTTCTTGTTGTCTTTTGACGCATCCAGTCATGACAAAATGAGTTCCCTCCGTGAACTTGGACTGGTCGCTCCTGTGAGCCAGGGCCCGCCTGTGCTAATTGGCCAAATCGCCGGAAAGCTGCCCCACCATCTTAGTTTGGTAGCGCCGCCAAGGCGGGGAGCGTTGTGCAGCAGTATAGAAGGTGAAAAGCACACCAGGGTGATCGGTGCAGTGATTGTGTAAGGCGAACGTAGGGGAATGTGCATTTGTAGCACAGGCTTAGGTCCAGCCATTCTTTATGTCCAGGTGGAAGGAACGGATTGAAAGAAAAAAGGAAGTGCTGAAACATAAGATGTGGGTGTCGTTTTTCATGGTCCTTCTCTCCTTATGATTGTTCCCTCTTTGTTTCCTTTCTCGGGATGGATCCTTCGGGGCATCCTGGAGAGCAGGCGAGCAGCACCTTCTAGCAATTTGCCCTAAAGTGAGCATTAGAATGAACTGCCCTTCAAATATAGCAACAAATTAACCCAACCCAGGTCCCAGCAAGAGAGGTCAGTCAAATGCTTCTTAGTTCCTAGATGCAGGCATTTCAAACAGAAACACAGAGAGGGCAAGTTACATGCTCAAGGCCACACAGCGAGGTCCTGAGTGGCTTAGAAGCCGTCACACGCCTAGAAAGATCTCCACTATTGGAACCCTAAGATGACAGAGGTGCTGTGACATCTGAGGCACTCGGTAGTTCCCTGCAGGCCCAGTGGCTGCCATGAGGTCGCCAGCCACCAGCTCAGACCCGGGAGTCTGACAGGAGCAGAATGCAGGATCGGTAAGGGTCCTGAGCCACCCACTACATTCTTGCCCGTGGCTGTGGGGCCTGAAATCACGAGCTAGGTCACTGTCTGGGGTTCCCAGAGCCAAGAACAGCTGCCCTTCCTATTTCTAGAACCAGAGCCCTTGGCTGCAGTCACTGTGTTAACAGTCCCAGGAATGCATGTGAGTCAGCACCTTATAAAAGAATTCTAACAAATACGTTTTTAACCTGATTGTTCAAGAAAGTCCAACTGATAGACTTTTCACTTGGGGCCAGAAAGAATTGGAGGTAATCTTGGAAGTGTACCCCTCTTTGGGCCAGAGGCCAAAACTTGCAGCTCAAAGAAGGCTCTAATATGCACTTTAAAGTGGATTATAAGGAGCCAGAAAGAATAAAACCGGGGTCTGAGTGTGAGCCGGTAACACGTTGCTGAGCTTCCTGAGAGGCGTTGTCGGACCAGTTCAGTAACACTGGCACGATGGTTTCGGTGTAGTGTGTAAATCGCTATGCTCTGGTATATTCTAAGTAGCCTGGGAACCATGTGAGATGCTACGAGTAACTCGATTTTGCTGGTATTATTCTAAAATGGGACCCTCTATAAAAGCCACAGCTATATGAGGCCCTCTAGCGTAGACACCTCACAGCCCCCGGCTCTTATCATCAACCTTCAATCATACCAGGAGGTCCGGCTGATAGGCAACTGGCTACAGAAGCGTGTCTGAACTTAGGAAAGGGAGGAGAGACTAGGGGGTGTACTCTGAGGTTCGCTGTAGAACGAGCCGCCCGAACAGGGTGTGCATTACACACGGCAGCCTGTCAGGCGCAGGGCTTTTAAAGGGGCGATGTCCGTTCCTGGGTGGATGGATGGATGCTGCCCCCTCTGAGGACAGACCCCCTGGAAATCTAATACGATTCCATTGTCTGTGTTTATGAGCCAGAGAATGGCTGTCCGGTGAGAAACGCAAAGGTTTATTTTTTACAGAATTTCTCCTGCGTCGCTCACATCTGCAGCGTCTAGGCAAGAGCATGGATATAGTAATAATTGGCTGACATTTGTTGAGAATTGAGTGCCGGCTGCTACATGCCTGGCACCGTGCAGAGTGTGCTGGCATCACCTTAAATCCTCAGGAGACCAGGTGCATCTGCATTTTATAGATGAGGAGGCTGAGGGCCAAAGGCCAGGTATCTTGCCCAAAGTTACAGAGCTGACCCCAGGGAGTTGGATTCTTAACCAACATTATTGAGCTGCTCCTAACAACACCCTTCATGGCCTTGCCCAGTAAAGCTATTTTCCTAAGGAAGAGATATTAGTCATTTTGATGTGAATTTGGTAGTTACTCACTCTCCATATCTTCCTTTTTACTATAATTATGAAACTGAAAGCTTATCTTCCAATTCAGCGTAAGTCAGCTAGGGGGAGACCGGGATGGCTCAGCAGTTGAGCACTTGCCTCGCAATCGTGAGGTCCAGGGTTCAATTCCCGGCCTTGGCCCATGTAAACCCACGTGCTGGTAACCACCAGGATGACTCAGCAGCAAAGGTTCTCGCGTTCCATGCAGGAGGCCCCCAGTTCGGTTCCCTCCCCACACAGCCCCACACAGCCCCACACCCACCTGTGTGGAACGAAACCATGTCACAACTAATGATGTACAACTATGGAGATTGCTCTGGGCCCTCCCCTCTTCCCTCTCAGAAGGCGGATCCCACCTCTGAGTGATCCTCAGGCCCCAAAACTGGATGGAACTGGCTCTAACAGGTTGCAAACTTATTTACCAGTAGACCCTTGATGCCCTTTCTTCCTTCCTTTTTCTCTCTTTTCCTTTTGGAACGGGAATGACTGTCTTATGCCTGACGCACCATTGTACTTTGGAAGCAGACAACTTACTTCCTAGTATTACACATGGACAGGTGATGATAGTTAGATGAGATTTAAGATTTAAAATTAATGCTTTTGATTGTAAGCATTAATTAAGTGAACAGGTTTAGGCTTTTAGAGAGTGTTGAGATGAGCTGAATGTACTTTGTAAGTGATATGGATGTGAACTTGGGGGATGTCCAGAGGGCAGACTGTCTCTGAGTCTTCAGAGCGAGCGTGGCCCTGCTGACCTCTTGATTCAAAACTTCTAGCCTCTGGAATCATGAGAGAATGTGTTTCTATTGTTTTAAACCACATATTTTCTGGTATCTTATAACAAAACAACACCCTTAAGAAACTAATACACTGTTGTAACAGTAATCAAAAGAAAGTGGAAGTGGCTCTATTCTTAGTAAGAATCCTACCCTAAGTGAAGAGGGTAGTTTGATAATGATAAAGGGGCTGATTTATCAATTCATCAAGAGGACACAGAAATCCTAAACTGCTATGCATCTAATAACAGAGATTCAAAGTGCAGGAAGTAAAACCGGACAGGGGAAACAGACAAAGCCACAGGAGTTAGAGATTTCAACATTCCTCTCTCAAAAATTGATAGAACAAGTAGACAGGAAATCAGTAAGAGCACAAGAGATGTGAACAACACTTAACCAACTTGACCTAACTGACATTAATAGAACATCACACCCACAACACGATTCATAGTCGTTACCAAAGTGCATCCAGAACATTTAACAAAACAGGCTATTCTCTGGGCCATCAAACAAGCCTCAATGAGTTTAGAAGTATTCAGAGTGTTATAAAGCACACACTTAGACAAAATAGAATTAGATTAGAAATAATATAAAGTCTCCAAATATTTGAACTAAAGTAATAAAGTTACAATAACCAATGTGTCAAATTACTCAAATAGAAAATTAAAAAGTTTTAAACCAAGTGAAAATAGAAACACAGTATGTCGGGGAAGCTGGGAGGGCTCAGCGGGTTAAGCGCTCGCTTTGCAGCCCCAGAGCCCAAGAATCAAATCCCAGCCCCGGCCCATGCGGACCCACATGCTGGGCTGGGGTGTGCCCCCAGTTCAGTTCTTGCCGGGGCCCATGCGGGTGGCTCCCGGCCCAGTTCCTGCCCTGTGCAGCCCCGTGCCCACCTGTGGAGTGAAACTATATGGAAAACTAATGCTGTCAACTATGGAGACTGCTCTGGGCCCTCCCCCTTCTCTCTGTCTCTCTCTGTCTGCCTCTCTCTGTGTCAAAAACAATAAAAATAAATCTAAAAAAAAGAAACACAGTACATCAAAATCTGTACACTACCATTAAAAGTGTTATGGGGAACTTTTTAGCACTAAACCCCCATATTAGAAACAAAAGTTTCTAGTCAATGACTAAAGTTTCTGCATTAGGAAACTACAAAAAGAAATACTAATTAAGCACAAAACAACCAGAAGAAAAGAAGCAGAGAAGAGAGTAAAGTAGAAAACAGAAAGACTATACAGAGAAAATTGTTGAGACCAAATGCTGGTTCATTGAGAAGATCAATAAAAATGTGAAACCTCTACCTAGACCTATAAAGAAAAAAAATGTTTGAATATAATTTACTAATAATTAATATAAGAAACCTGAGATCATTCAGTCTCTACACATAACTAATAAGGGACATTATTAACAACTTTAGCCCAGTGTATTTGAGCACATAAATAAGGTGTCAACAAATGATTTCTGTAAAGGTACAGACAGTAAAAATTTTAGGTTTTAAGAATCATATATGTTATATGTGTGACCCTCATACTTTTTCAGTCTTTATTGAAAATGTATTTATTTTTCAATCTTTAAAAATGTAAAAACGCATTCTTAGCCTGAAAGCTATAGGGCAACTGCTGACTTAGATAAAATAGACAAATTCTTTGAAAGACAATTGATTCAAGCCCTCTCAAGAAGAAATAAATAGCCTGAATAGCTCCTAAATCTAATAAGAAATTGAATTTGTAGTTAAAAACTTTTTCACAAATAAAACTCCAGACCCAGAGAGCTTTGCTGAAAAATTCTACCAAATATTTAAGAAAGAAATAATACAATTCTATACAAGCTCTCCCAGAAAATTAAAAAGGAAGGAATACTTCCCAACTCATTCTGTGAAACCAGCATCACCTTGTTACCAAAACTAGACAGTCACTACGAGAAAACTACAGACCAATATCCATGGGGAACATAGAAAAATTCTAAACAATGTTCACATACTGAGTCCAACAGAATAGAAAAAGGAAAATTCATGATGACCGTGTGGGTGTCAGGCCGGGAGTGCAAACTTGTTGCAACATTTAAAAATCAATTAATGTAATTCACCATGTTAACAAACTAAAAGAGGAAATCATATGATTGTCTAATAGGTGCAGAAAAGACTAAGTTTCGTTTAACAGATGCATGCCTAAAAGGAAATTAGAAAGCTCTCGCCAAACTAGAACTAGGCAGGGGCTGTCTCAGCCTGGTATGAGACGTCCACTGCCATTACCACAGAGTCGTAGAAGATGGAGTGATTTTCATCTGAGTTCAGGGTCAATGCAGTGATGGCTGCCTCTCCACTTCTACACAACACTCTACTGGAGATGGTAGCCAGTGCTATCAGGGAAGCCGCAAAATAAAAGGGCCAGCAGAGAAGGATACCTGTTTGGAAAAGGAAGCAGCAAAACAGTCTTTTCAAAAGCAACAGGGTTGTCGGATGTAGAAAACTCTAAAGGATCTACAAAGAAGCTACTAGAACTCATCAGTCAGCTTAGCAAGTTGGCAGGATGTAAGATCTATGTGTGAAAGTAAACTTTATTTCTGTGAACTATACCATTTAGGAAACCACCAAAGAAAAGGAAATGTGTGGGAATAAATCTGACAAGAGAGGTGAAAATCTACACCCTGAAAACCACAAAACACTACAGAGAGAGATGGGAAAAGACCTAAATAAATGGAGAGAACACCGATCCATGGCTCAGAAGACTCAATATTGTTAGGATCAGTCAGCTGTCTCCAAATAGATTTAATTCAAAACCAGTCAAAATCCCAGGAGGCTTTTTGGTAGAAATTGGCTGAAATTCATGTGGACACATGAAGGGCCTAAAATGACCAAAATAGCATTTAAAAAGAAGAACAAAGTCAAAAGGCTAACACTACATGATTTCAAGACTCTTTATCAAGCCGCAGTAATCAAAACAGTACGTTTTTTCCTTGGGTCCTTGTTTTTCTCATTTTGGCTGTTAGATTTCTATAGAGTTCCACGTAAATGATCTTCCCATTTTGGGTGTCTTTTGGCCACGATTAGCCACACTTTGTTTTGCTTTCTTGTTTTAACCACCTGCTTTATAGTTAGATAGGCCTGCGGTTCAAAATTTGCTTAAGTTCTTTGAGTCTCAGTTTCCTTATCTGAAAAATGGGTATCATGATGACTAGCTAACAGTTGTGGAGAATAAAAGAGAATTTATACAAGTAAAAAGCCATGGAAGCATAATAAATAAGTAGTAATTGATGGGTTTTGTGGGATAAATGATACATTTTTACAATAAAAATCACATCTATGCCTCTTTCAGCATTTTGAATATTGAGGGTATTTTTAACAAGAGCAACTGCTCAGTGTATGAGCATCTTTGATACTAACGGTTTGTCCTGTGGGTGGAATGCATTTATCCACCCCACACACAGCAACACATGCCCTTTTAGCTATACGCTAATTGCCTTTACTGTCTGGTCTAAGTTTGTTAAACTATTAGATAATCTCAAGGTTGTAAAGGACTTTTAAAGACGATCCTTTCGAACCCCCCGCCCCCATTCCCAGGTGCACAACTTTTGCATAATAGTCTTATTTCCCAGGACAGCTAATTCAACCAGATCAGTGGTGAAAATATCCTTAATTTCCAGAGTCATATTACCTAATTTTCTTCTATCTCAGAGTCATTCAGGTGATTAATTTTCAATTATTCCTAACACAAATGGGAAAGACCTAGAAAAAGCCCTGTTCATTGATTCAACGTACTCAATTTATTGAGCACGTTTCCACGGCCCCTGTCTGTTCTGGGTGCTGGTGACAGAGTGGGACAAGAGTGGATCACTGCCTTCAGTGACCTCCAGTCTAACAGAGGAGAGACGGTGATGGGTTGGCCTTGAGTCTGAGTCTAGGTTTCTGAGATGGTCACATTTCACTGACCCTACTCAGACCTTGATCCTATTAGGCTGATGTTGACTGTGTGCTCCATGAGGTACCAAATGGGACAGACTTGTCACAACCCAGGGACTTCCTAGTTTTGGCACTATGTAGTGTGAGCACTCATAAATATGCATTAAATAAACAAAGACTCATCACTTTTTAACATGGTTGTGTTCCACACGGGTGGGCAGGGACCGCGCAGGGCAGGAACTGGGCTGGGGGCCTCCCGCATGAGAAGGACACCCCAGTTCAGCACATGGGCCCGCACGGATCAGTGTGGGATTCGATCCTCTGTCCCTAGGGCTCCAAAGCGACCATTAACCTGCTGAGCCATCCTGGCTTCCCCTTCCCCAACAATCTTGAGCAAGAAGACATACGCTACAAAAATAGCATTTTTAAATATTAAAAGATACCAAACACACACACACGAGGTATAGATACATGCATGCACGTGTACATACATGCACAACTAAAAGGGAAACACTTTTTATAGCTGACAGCAGGCCCTGGAGCTTTAAGCACTGAAATCCTCCATTTGTACCAATAATTCATAGACAGCTATATGGGGTGAAAAAGGTTAATGATGAAATTTTTTTTTTTAAGTACGTTCCATTGACTATAAATGGCAGATCTGACAGTTAAAAATGAAAATTGTTCCAGAAGAAACTTTAGTCAAACTAATTATTTGAAACATTATAAGGATGTATAATTATATTCTTCACCTTTAAAAAAAAGTTTTATTACAAATGTGCTTTTAAAGAACAAGTAGAGAAATAAAAGCCATAATTGTTCTTAATTATAGCTAACCGTAATTGCACTCAATTGCGATATGCTGAATATCAGCCGTGGCTGAAGAAATGCTGGCGTAGAGGGAGGGACGCCCACGCGGAAGAGAGGAGAGACGGTTTTAGGAATAGTCTCTTATCTATAATTTAGCTTCTACTGTTCATTCCATTTCTGTGGGTTTATTGTATTTATGGGGAGGTGGGGGTCGTAGAGATATAATTGTCACCTATGAATGTGTGGAAGGGTGGTGATTTCATGTGGGGTTAGTTCAACCTCCCATTGCCACCAAAAAACAAAACCAGCCCCCCCCCCAAAAAAAAACCACAAAAACCGCATATTGGCCATTGTTTAACAAGAGACACGATCATACCCTGAGTGGAATGTTCAGAGAAAGTCACAAACACCACATTTCATGTACCCAGCCGGGACCCGGAAGGACCTGGAACGTGTGAGCATCTGAAATAGCAGAACCTCCCCTCTGCACAGTTCTCGGAGTCAGGATACTTCAAAGGGGCATATCAAGAAGGGCGGTCCCGTGTTCCATGAATGGATGTTCACCTGCCCCAGCACTGTGCTCAGAACTCAGATTTAGTTCTGTCTGTCTGCCCATCCCACTGATGTCCCCGCCCACCGTGCCTGGGCGTCTCTGCTCACCTTCAGTCAGAAGTGCTGGGCATGAGACCCGGAGCTGATGTATCAAAAACTCTTACAGGGGAAGCCGGGATGGCTCAGTGGGTTAAGCGCTCACTTTGTAGCCCCGGGGACTGAGGATCGAATCCCAGCCCCGGCCCATGCGGACCCATATGCTGAACTGGGGTGTGCCCCCAGTTCAGTTCTCACCGGGGCAAGACCCCGGCCCAGTTCCTGCCCTGTGCAGCCTCGCGCCCACCCGTGGAATGAAACTAAGTGGAAAAACCAATGATGTACAACTATGGAGACTGTTCGGAGCCCTCCCCCTTCTCTCTGCCTCTGTATCTCTCTCTCTCTCTCTGTATCTCTCTCTCTCTCTCTCTCTATCTATCTATCTATCTATCTATCTGTCAAAAACAATAAAAATAAATCTTTAAAAAAAACTCTTACAGCTCTTAGCGCCCCACTTTCTTTACTCACTTGTGAAATGACGTAACGGTTCCACCCTGTTGCCACGCGGGAGAAGGGTAGATTTACTTCTCTAACGAATATACTACCGGAGAAAAATAAATTCCGTAACTTCAAGAGAACGGGGCATTTTGTTGTGTGCTTGTAGTCACTGTTGGGAAAGGATAAATAACAGCAAACACCCACAAAGTTCCCCGAAATGACATCAGGACAACCTTTACGACTTTCCATTTTCCGTGGGGCATGGCTGGAAGCTTTGATCCCTGTGGCCAGTGTCGGCTCCAACACAATCTCTGGTGCATTTTTTACTAAAAAAGAGGAGACTCGAACCCGTGGCCTGAGCCCCACCCCGACTGTAGGTTGGAGACGGAAGATCCCGCCTGTGCTCACGCCTGCTACATCAGTCGTGACGAAGGCACTGTCACACTAATGAGGTCTGTGAATCGGTTTCACCAGCAACCTCCACAGAAGGGAGTCGATCCTGGGGTGTGATGAAGCCGCGTATGACGCTGTCTACACCTAGGCGTTCCCTTGTGCAAGTGCTGGTTCACCGAGGTGGCCTCCCCGCTAGACGGCCCGCCCTGGGAGGAAGGTGGGGGCCCGTGTGCATTCAGTTCCTGCTCAGCCCCCAGCACACGGAACCTGGCACACAGTCGGAACCGTCGGAACCTGGGTTGGGCAAAGCAATACATAAACGCTGATGAATACAACACCCTCCATTGCTGGCTGATGGATTGGGCCATTAGTCAGACATTCCGTTGCGGACTGGTATTTGCAGATCCTTCTTTGATCCTGAAATTATCTCTCAGTAAAAGGACTTACTGGAGCTGTGATGACCCTGGGAGCTAGTAGAGAAAAATTAGGCTTTATTGCAAAATGGGCCTCCTTTTAAACCGATTTATCTGAGAAAAAAAATTTTATTGCGATCAGTGACTTTGGGGGTGGGTTTTCCCTGTAGCCCACTTAAGAATCACAGGACACCTAAAAAGAGGACCACTCGCGTATCGGGGGAGAGAAAGGGACAGGAGATGCAGAGGAAGGACACGCTTCCAGACAGCTGACGTGCATGAACAGAGGGCCTGTAGCAGGCACGTCCAACCCCTGGCCCACCCGGGACAGACCAACACAGACTCGTAAACTTCCTTAAAACACCACGAGATTTTTTTTTTTTTTTTGCGTTCCTTCTTCATTTGTTTGGTTTTTTGTTTTTGTTTTTGTTTTTTTAGCTCATCGGCTATCATTAGTATACTTTCATGGGTGGGCAATGACAATTCTTCATTCTTCTTCTTCCGGGGTAGCCCAGAGCAGCCAGAAGGTTGGACACCCCTGGTCTACACATGGAAGATGACAGTTGTTGCTTTTTGTTTTTTTGTTTTTTAAGGGAATGCTCCCTCTACAAAAACTGTGTCGTACATACGGGACACTTGTCTGCTTTGGGAAAGGTACTTGTCCGTTTCTTTCGTTTTTAATGAATTTGAATTTATAGCACAACTTCAGATTTACAGAGAGCTTTCCTGCTCATTCCTATGGAAGGCTGATCACTTTGATCAGTGGGCAGCATTGCGCTCAGGTTCCGGGTCTCAGTGACCCCACAAGGCGGAAGGAGTCACCCGAGGCTGCACAACCGGTCTGCTCCCTGTCCTCCAGGACAGCTCTGTCTCTTAGAACATACAATGTCACTTTGTCGTTTTTCTGATCATCGTTTCCCTGCAGTTTTTAGCCTTCTGTTCCCTTCATCAAATCAGATGCTCTTGGTAACTTATAACTCCGAGTCGGGCGGTAACTGCAACAGGCATTTTGTAAAATGGGTTTAAGGATTGGCATTACCTGCGAGTGGGGACTGCTTCGTGATTCTGTTGCTCTTGTGTGTGTTGAGAGTCCATTGTGTGCCAGGCTCTTGGCCTCAGAGGAGCTCTCAGGAGTGGGAGAATGAAACATACCCCCATCTCGTGCCTTGTGTAATACCCTTTCCTGGGGTGCAGACACCTGGACAGAAGGGTTAGGGTCTCATGCATCTCAGTGCCTTCCAAGGGCTCAATGAGTATGTCAGATGAATCACTGTTAGCGAGGAAGACCATATATGCTGAGGAAGCAATGTCCGTAATGGACGTTGCAAGCTAGAAGGTTCGTTGAGAAGAGCATGGCCTTTATGGTACCTTTTTTTCTTTGGTAGACTTTTTTAGAGCAGTTTCAGGTTCACAGCCCACTTAAAGGGAAGGTACACGCCCCCCGGCTTCCCATACAGCCTCACCCACTATCAGTATCCCCAGCGGAGATGAACCTACATGGGCGCATCACTGTCACCCAAAGGCCACAGTTCCCACAAGCGCTCACTCATGCGTTGTGCACTCTGTGGGTTTGGACAAACGTATGATGACGCATATCCACCATGACTGTCTCAGACAGCGTAGTTCACTGCCCCGTAAGAATGTCCCATGTGGCACCTTTGGTGAGTTCTCCCATTTGGGTCGTAAAGGAGCACTCTCCAGACGAAGCGCCGCACATTCTGCTACATTTGTGTTCCTCGGTTTTGTTGTTCTTGTTCTTGTTCTTGTTCTTTTTTACAAAAGGTATGAATTTTTGGAAATATAAACAATTCAGATTATTTGTTAGCAATAACAAACAGGTAAAAACGATTGTAAAAGCTCTAGGCCAGGGGTATCCGACCTTCTGGCTTCCCTGGGCCACGTTGGAAGAAGAAGAATTGTGTTGGGCCACACACAAAATACACTAAAGATAGCTAATGAGCTAAAAAGGGGGTCAGAAGAAAATCTCACGGTGTATTAAGAAAGTTTACAAATTTGTGTCGAGCCGCATTCCGAGCCTCCCTGGGCCATATGCAGCCCGCGGGCCACAGGTTGGACACGCTTGCTGTAGTGTTTTGCTCAGAAATGGTGATGGGTTGGTGAGTCCCAGGTACTTTGGTGGAGTCCAAACATCATTCTGGCTTTGTATTCTTTTCATCACGTAGCTGCCGGCTCCAATGGAATCGTCGGGATTTTAGGTGACAGCACTTAAACACTCTGGTCATCCATTTGTTCATAGTCACCAAAAATTCTTTTTCCTGTGAAGTAACGTTTATAATTTGAACGTACATTTTTGAGTGCATGGTTATATGAATGTAAGTTTCTCCTGGTAGCGCTTACTCTGTGGAGAACATCACTTTTTTCTCAGCATCTTTTGCTGCAAAGATTAGGCCCACGCCTTTTCTTTGTGTGCTTGAGCAGAATGAATGGGGTCAGCTATTGTCTTTCCTGTACAAATCACACCCACAATTTACCATCTAGGAATTTCTAATTTATTTGTTAAAAAGAAAAAAATAACTTAAAAACACTCATGAAAACCTTGTCTTTCTTCCCTTGACATTTCTAGTCATCTTGCCCCGAGACCTAATTCGATATCAGGCTTTCTTAAGCTACTTGTTATTTTTAATCTTTCCAAAGAATCCACCTTGGTTTTCCAAGAAAAAGAACTTTTTCTTACTCATTGTTCATTGGCTTTATGTCATGTTTAGTGAGATTGAGAAAGTAGGAGCGCCGCTGACACACGTGGGTTCGGGAATAAGCTCCAGGCACCCTTGGTAGGCATGCAGGCTCAGCGGTGGGAGCTTGGGGACACGAGTTCTTGAGAGGACATAGTCACTGTGGTTTCCATGGGGATAGGGAATGCGGCTTCATCCAGTGAGGCCCTTAACTGTATGGCTCTATCACAGGGGTTCTCCAGTAAGAGCAGTTTGGGCCCCGGTGGGTAAGGGCCATGTGTGGGGACATCCTGATTGTCACAAGTGGGAATGGGGTCATGGTGGACACAACGGGCATCATGTGGGTAGAGGCCAAGATTGCAGCTAAGCATCCCACAAAGAACTGAGTGGCCCTGAACACAAGAGAACGTCTGGCTCAAAATATCAGTGTAGTACGAAGTCAGGAAACACTGCTCTACAGTGATTTCAGTGGATTTACTGCAACGCATGTCCAACGTAATTTAAAAAGGTACCAGGGGGACAGATGAACTGGAAAAGCAAAAATAAAGTGTCAAAGGATTAGAAAGAAGGAGAGAGAATTGTACCCTGACCTTGGGTCGCTTCTGTTACTGGCAAGTTCTAAACACTGATCTAACCCTTAAGAGCAACCGAAGGTCAGAAAAGTTCATTGATTCGTTCCTTACATATTGAACAAATGTTTATTGAGTATTCACATACGTGAATCCTAAATGACAACATAAGAAATAATAGAATAGAGTTTAAAAGATATGTTTGTGTGATAAATGTCATAAAGGGAGACTGGAGGCGGGGTTCTTGTTAGCTGGGGTACCCACAATTCCGGGTCTGCTTGGAAAGAGAAGTTTTACGCAGGCATTGAATTCTTAGAAGAGATGAGTCCACATGACCCTGCCAGCAGTGCAGTGGACAAAGCTTTTAACCGTGGTTTTTGCTGAAGGAATGGAAATGTTCTCTAAAACCCCAGTTTCTATAGCAAGAAAAGCCGAAGGTTGCGTATCGTGTGGTTATTTAGGGACAAGCATTTCTATGGGAGCTGATCTCAGAATAACTCATTTGTTCAAGGCAGTGTGGCTGGCCCTCTGTCCTACATCGCTCAGGTGCTATCACAGATAGGAGAAAGTTCTCGAGTCCGGGGAGGGGGCGGGCAGAGACAGGTCATGGAGGAGGAAGTCCTTTATTGGGATGGACAAGATGAGTGAAGACAATGTTGCTGTAAAGTTGAGCTGCCTAACCCAAATGCTAGGATTGATGCATTACCTTTGGGAGGTCCAGAGACCATCTACAGCTGTGCACCACATTTTGCGTGTGTATTTGGGGGTCTAATTATTTCTTCTCTACATAAGGTGTTCACGTCTTTAATGAGATTCTTAAAGGGATCATGTGACCCAAAAAAGCAGAGGCACCGTTGTTCCCAAGAGTCACAGCTCTAAGCCCTCAGTCTAGCGTCGAGCCTACCTCCACTTATAAACTATCTGAACATCAAGTCCCTCCTGTCCTCCTCCCCCTTGCTCCCCATTACTTCAAGAGCACAAGGTCCTGCAGTTAGGGAAAAGGTTGGTTTTGAAACTGGTGTCTGGCCACTCTTCCTTGTGCACCACATAGCCTTCTTCAGTTAGGGCTTGTCTTCTGAGCCATTTGAATGCTCAAAACATCTGCCTTCAACAGTCTCAACTGACAGGCCATTAAAACAAAGAAAGAAAAAAACGGTGATTTGCTACGAAAAGCAACCTCAGGTGACAGAAACCAACAGCACAAAGACACATGAAAAGAACTTGTTCCTAAATGATCCTGGAAAAGTGTGTACAGGTGCTTTGTTTAACTGGGAAACATCTACGGAGGCCGTCTGGGGATTGTCTTCCCTGCTCTCCTCCTTCCGTATGTTGTGCATGTCTCAATGTTCATGTTTCAAACTCAGTTCAGTTCTCACTCCAGGAAGCGTGTGTGTAACATTTCCTCTGAAAGTAACCATTGAAATGTTTATGGGAATTCATCGGAAATGTGATGAGAGCCCATTTTAAATTTCTGAATAGCTACCTACCCAAGTATCTCCAGCACACATAGGACACCGTTACGTCTTGACGCATTGTGTTACGGTTTTGCTGACCTCAGTTTTAGAATTTAACAAAGTAAGCTCATCATCCTTGTCTTCTTTTTTCTTCCAGGGAAACGACCTCAGAGCTAGCTGGGAGTCTCCCAAGGTGAGTAGGCGCTCTCTGCGAGCTCTCTGCACCTTTTCTGCGGGACCCAGGAAGCAGGGCTGTGTCCTCCCAGGGAGGCCTGCTTCCTTTTCCCTTCCTCACATTAGATTTTAAGCCCTCCTCTTTCACTGTGTCAAATGTTATATGTTTGTCACATAGAAGTGACAAACCCAGAAATTTATGAGGGTGATGGTCGCATGTGACCTAGAGAAGTCATTGTCCTTCCCTGTGACGTTGTACCACATATCTGGAGATGTGTAGACAAGCTATACTCTTCACAGAAATCATCAACACGCTGTCTCCTTGATGATATTTATGGGAATTGGCAACCTAAAGACACAATGAGTTGTGGTTTTCTTCTTCCATATATCCATTAGTGTTACTGTGTTCAAGAATTTATAGATTTATGAAAGAATTCTGAGCTTTCCTTGTAGAACTTGCACCATAGTTTTGATGATAATCAAAATACATTTGTATTTCTTATCATCATGGACATAAATACTTAGTGATATTATCTCACCCGGAAAAGAAATCAGTATATAAATTGATCAATATCTTATATATATTTTTTATATTTTGTGAATAAGATAATTAACAAGAGGCAAATTATAGAGAACTAGCCATTAATAAAAAAAAATGATTACTGCTCTTAATGAGGGAAAAAAAATCAAGAAAGGGATTAGCAATAGCATAAGGATATTTTCCTGGGCATTTTGCATCGCGTCTTTGTCTTTGGAGGTGCTCAGTAACCGTTTGTGAACCAATGAGTAAAGCCCAGGGTGTTGGGCACTGTTGGAAACTGAAATCAAGAGAATCTCAAGAACAAGAAAAGGTTCAGTGTACAAAACATGATGGGACAAGGAACAGAACATATCATCACCATCTGTCATAGGAGATAAGCACATTTGGTTCTGTTCTTTTATGTAAAGAAAGTCTTTGCTTATAGAATCATGATTAATATCACCAAAAAAAAATTGTTTACTGTGGTCCAAATACTTAATTACTCTATGTCCTAATTCTTTGGATAGTGTCCAGAGTAACATTTCAACCATGTGCCGGTTTCCAGGGTTACAAGCAGCCGTGTGTCCTGGTGTGTGTAGCCCCACTGTGTTTGTCATTGGGCTTTCACTCCGGAGAAAGTTCACTGTGAAAACTTAAGCATCTGGTCATTTTCAAGGAGAGAGAGAGAGTTGTGTGTTTGTGGTAAAGAAGCTAATCCCAGATTAATGGAATGAAGAATGGTTGTCAAACTGTTATAGAATGGTTAAGAAGCAGATCATCCTCGTGTTATCAGCTGAGACCCGGACAGGGCTGACTTCACAAAAACAAAAATTACTCAGGTGTCTGAGAAAACTGGTGGGCATCCTGAGTTCTGTTAAGTAGCATTATGTTATGACCACCAAGTGGCATTTCTTGTATCCAGGACACCAGTCTTCTCTCGTAGACACTGTATGGCCCACGGAGAATCCTTTCTCTTCTGGACTTCGGCGGGAGATAGTTTAGTAATGATCCTACTTATTTTCTTTTCATGAATTCTTGTTATTCTCATGTTGGAACATGTTGATAATAAACATGACAACAATCCCATTCTAGAGACAGTTCCCTGTCGTTATAATGGCATGGCAGTAAGGATGTGAGAAGTAGCATGTCTGTGATTTCTCAGTCACGCGTCTGAAGAAGCCTCAGGTGTTCTTTTGCCTTTCTCCACGGCAGCTGAGGACATATCCGTCGGCAGCCATTTCCCGTCCTCACCTTAACTGGAAGTGGTATAGTTATTTGACGACAAATACTCCTCTTGGCATTCAGAATGTTGCTGTTGCTGACGTGGGTGTCCCTGTGCAGCCTTGTGGAATTCCATCCGTGATTCGGCTTCCAGCCTTTTCTCACGTTTTGTCGGTCCCTGGAACAGTGCAGATGAGCCCTGGAAAACTCCCGTGCTGTTTGAAACAATGGCACCTGTAGTTACCATGTTTGTCGGCACGTGATGAGTGGGCCATGACACTTGGGTTTTTTAGCCTTTGAGTCGTAAAAGCATGCTTATGCTCTGGCATCAAGGAAACATGGAAAATTGCAATTCCAGCAACCGCTAAGTAGTGATACGCACCTGGGAAGGAAGACAGTGGCATTTTATAGCAGTTTCATGGCTTGCTTTTCATTGGCTTTGACAGTCCTGAAACCTTCCAAAAGTCCATTCACAAATATTGCACAGGGGTGGAGTATTTCAGCTTTAATTGCCCTGCATGGCATTCATTTAGCGTAGCTGGACACCGGCTGATAAGACTCTGAAGCCAGCAGTGGGTTATGTCTTGGTGGTTAAAAACGCTTTGGGCTTGAGATGAGTTATGTGCACAAGGTGTTTGAACAGGCAGCAGGTTTGTTTTTCATCACTAATGATCATCCGAATGTGTTCCTGAAACCATGCCGTGGCTGAAATTAAGGCCTCGTAACAATCTGTCACCAGGCAGAATTAGATTATACGAGCACCTTGCACTAAGCACGGTAATCATATTATAAATATTAAAAACCAACAATCTTGTCGGGATTACAACACATGTTGAAACAGGCTACAGCGCTCCCCACGGGCCCTCTTTGTCTTGAAGTGTTATGGGAATGGGATGTGGGGGTTCCAGCTTTTGAAAATGATCGTTTTCAATCATACATGTGACCCCTCACTTGTATTTTGCTGTAGCAAAGACCAATTTAGCAATCTGAATTATTTTATTTTTTTCATTACAAGCATGTCTTTCAAGATCTGTTTGTTTGTTTTTATGGCGAGGAGTGTTTAGTTTAGGTAGATGTGCTTTAATTAAAGCATGGTAAAACCTCAGTTGTTCAAATTTAGTGGAGACACTGACTTAGTTATAATATGCTGGGGTTTTAACACCAGCTGCACTTATAGATACAACTTGATCTTAGATAGCAGAGGAAAGGTAATAAACAAGGGTTATATTAACAGAGGTTTTAATGTAGTGACTGTTTTTAAAAAAGAGAGCATTTTAATTCCTTGCTAACAGAGTTCACTGTTTCTCATCATAAACAGTATGGAAAATAAAGTGACTTCATAAACCTTCACGGGCATCTCTTCAGCCCTACAGCAGAGATTCACAAGCTGCCTGTTAAAAAGCCACCCCCAGAAATCGAGACGCACTTTAAGGAACGTGAAGTATCCGTACATGAAGCTTAAAATAATGAAGTCTATAAATCAGGGGCCGTCTTTTACTAGATTTTAGCATAAACCAGTGGAGGCAGGAGGCAAAGGTTCAAGGAAAGTTATGAAAGAAAAACTCAGACTTTTGTTCTTGTGTCATCTAATAACTTGGTACGTTGTCTGTGCCTTCCTTGAGGGTGTTAAGGAACTTATGTATTCAGCACACACAGTGGAACCCCCAGCCTCTAGAATACCACTGTATACCAGAGATACGGTTTGAGACCCCCAAGAAGATAGAACGGTTTGGTGTGTGTGTATCTGACCATCAGAGATGAAAGTCATCAAGTGCGCTACAGTTGCACATGGGGAATTTTAGTCTGAAATTACGGGTCTCTGTTCTCTGAAACTAGAACTGCACAGGTCCCGGGTCGTCAAAGAGCAACAGTGACCTATCCGGCTGACAGCGGTTTCAGTCGTGGGCGTGACTGGCCCAGCGGCAGCAGGTGGGGAAGTGGAGGCAGAGAGAATCCCGGTGGTGCTGCCCCTCACCCCCCCCCCACGGGTGTTTCTAGAAGGGGTTTCCATCACAGGCTCAGTCCCCCGGGACGGGCTTTGGTAGGTAACGGGATCACATATTGCTCATTGTCCTCCACACAACATGCTATCTTCTAAGAGGCCTTTAGAAATTAGAAGCTGAAAATGTTAGAGGACCCCAACACCAAAGGGAACAGAGCGAGAAGAAACAAGTGGTGCACAGCGAAGGAAAGCAACACAACAGAAAGGCAGCCTCCTGCATGGAAGAAAAGATGTGCAAATCACGCATCTAGTAAGAGCTCAGTATCCAAAATGTGTGAAGAACTCACACAACTCCAAAGCAAAAACAAGCGGAGTAGAAACTGGGTGGTGGGTCTGAGAAGATGCCCTCCATCTTCTGTTTGTTGAATAACTGCGTGAACCCCTATTTTAGAGATAAGAAAATTCTAGTCTGGCTTCCAGTTCTTTGCACTTCTTTCTCCTTCTACTTGGAACTCCTCTGTCATCTCTCTGTGCTTTTTCTCCCATCCTAAACTCTATCCCACTCATTCTAGACCAGGCTGGGAACACTGTGTCCTGCAAACCCAGCCTGTGGCCTGGTCATGTAAATAGATGTTACTGAAACAAAGCCGTGCCTGTCTATCTGCGTATGATCTGTGCCTGTTTTGGAGCCACAACGTCTCAGTTGAGTAAAATTGCAGCGGAGACTGTGAGGCCAGCAAGTTGAAAATATTTGCTATTTACCTTTACAGAAAAGTTGTCCCACCCCTATTCTAGGTACATCTTAGATGCCATTTCCCTTCAGAGCCGTGTCTGCCCAGAGGATCCTATGCTCCATCTGTCATTGCCAAAGCTCCTATCCTGAAATTTAAAATCACCCAGTCACGTGACTTACTAGAGCACACTTAGCTCTCTTCTCATAAGTAGGAGACACGTTGAGATCCCATTACTAGTCATTATTTATCCTTACTGCCTAGCAAGCCCTGGAATGCAGTAGGCCCTGAATAAATACGTGGATGAATTTGACCATCCTAATGAATCGGTGTTTGGATGAACCAAGAAAGGTTTGAATTGGGAAGTGTCTTAGTCATTTTGGGCTGCTGTAACTGAAATACCAGAGACCAGGCGGCATCAACAACATAGGTTTGGTTCTCACGGTTCTGGAGGTGGGGGGTCCAAGAGGCAGGGCGTCCGAGAGGCAGGGCATCCGAAAGGCAGGGCGTCCAAGATCAAGGCACCAGCTGACTGGGGTCTGGTGAGGACCCGCCTCCTGGTTTGCAGGTGGCCAGCTTCCTGCTCTGTCCTCCCGTGGGGGAGAGCGCGAAATAGCTCTCTGTTTTCTCCTTGTAAGGTCTGAACCCCATCATGAGAGCCTCACCCTCACAACCTCACCTAACCCTAAGCACCCCAAAGGCTCTGTCACACTGCGGGGCAGGGCTTCAATGTGTGAATTTGGGAGGAGAGGTGGAGGGGCACACAAACATTCAGTGCCTAATAACGGGTAGCCTTGAACAAACACTCTCCCGAAGAGCCAGCGTTAGACCAGACCTAGGATTTCTGCCTCCCGTGGCCCTTCCCACTCTGCTCCTTGCTTTAGATTCTTGGCACCTGGGAAAATTCATCTCATTGGCTGGGAAGTTCTTAGCCTGAGTTCGCCTGTTACCAAGCTGTTCAGAGCCATGTGGTTGACTGTATGTTAGCACAGAGATCAGAAGGTAGGGCTCTGGACTCAGACACGCTGGAATCTCATACCTGCCATGCCTTAGCTGTGTGACCTTTAACGAGTTAGTTACCATCTCTGCCTCCATGTTCCACTTGTAAATCTGGAAAAGCTGTGATATTCATCTACTAGTACCACTGTGAGAAGATGGACCATATAACATATTTAGCCCAGAGCCGGGCACACAGTAGGCAGTTGATGGGTGGTAGCTATTATAGCGGGTCATTCGTAGTTAGCTTTATTCTAGTTTCGTTTACCAACACTTGGGTGGTATCCCTGTGTAAGCAAGACACTGTGGCATTATAAGAAGCTGCCTGGTGAGGTAGTTCTGCACATATGCCCTGGGGCCAAACTCTAGTGCCTTCCCGTCCCAGGGCAGCCCCTCCACCAGCCCTGTAAGCTCAGCTGAGTTTCCTAGCCTCTCTCTGCCTCCTTTTCTTCACCTGTACAGCGTGGGTAATGCTGTTCTGAGATCCCAAGTGTCCTGAGAACAAAATGAATTATGCGTGGAAAGTGCTGGAGACGGTGTTCACTTTGTTCGTTTATGATCAGGAAATGAGAGTTGCGTGCTAGTTGAACTGGAAGGTGGGACATGAAGGTGGCCAAGCCAGAGGCCACGTGAACCTCTAATGTAGACATTAATCATTCAGTTGTTAGATTTTCGCCTTTGCCTTGCTAGAAATTGCTATTGATTTGAAACAAAATACCCGAACATGACGTATCAGATTTCCTTGGCCGTGCTGTATAATGCACGAAAATGACAATTACCCCCAAAGAGTATGTATGCAAGTGCTCCCCATTCATCATGGCCGGCTCTATAAGGAACAGGGTTTTCATTAATTCTCCAAATTACCCAAATCAAAACATTTCATTCTGTATAGATGTATATGAGAGTCCGTGCTGACGGAATTAAATTACACTTGTTTTATAACACAGTGTTCTGATGTGTAACTAACTATCAAAGGAACGATCTTTACAAGGAGAACTTTAGAATATTGTTAACTTACTCACTGCATGACCTAGTTAAACTGCTCGAATTTTTCTTGTTGTAGACCACGTAATTAAATTTTAAATGGAACATGATAAAGGAATTATGCTGTTGGTCTCCGGAGAATTCGATACCCAGTTTGGCTCTTTATAGAGTATTGCAAACTCTGCCTTTAAAATTTAATAAAGGCCTGTCCTCATTTTTATTTCTCTTAGATTTTCCTTATCTACTCGATAATCCAAAGCTACGGTATATTATCCGCAAGTGTTACCTGAAATAAATGATCAAAATAAAAACTCTTAAAAGCACATTTATCCCAATTTGAGAATTTCATTATTTGCACATGAGAGCTTTTGCGTAGCAGTGGAACTCCTTTAAGATAAAAACCTGCCGGTTCCTCAATATGTCACCACGGAGAATTGGGGCTTTATTCATTCTGTTTGTGGAAGCATTCATATTCCCAGCTTCCAGAGCAAGGGGGTACAAAGTGCTTTCGTTGGAAGATAAAATTCTGCAATTAGAGTTCCTCATCTTCTGTGTCACAGTGGCACCCCTGGAGAGAATTGAAGGGAAACACACGTGTACACACATGCACATGCATGCACACACGTACACACGCCACCTGCAGAAAGCAGAACCAGTTCGGGAGGAAGGAGAGCATCAGACTTGGGCATTCTTAGAGTTGTACAGCCTCTTGCATATAGACTTTTGCATCTTCACCTCCCACCATCCATTTTCTCTTGTATGTAAAGGGACGCTGCCTACCTAGGGATCGACATGAAATGCAGCCCCCTCATATTTACATCACACCTGTGGGCACGTGAAACGGCCCCTGGGTGCCTCTCCTGCTTTGCTGACAAACACCAGGGCACAACCCCTCTTCCCGTTGAGGACAAGCTTCGAGTTTCACATTTACCTTCTCAAACATTTGCCTCCGTCGGCGTTGGAAATTGCCCCGCTGCCGAGAGCATACCAATTAATGAAATGCGTTCTCATTTATACAGGCATAACTTTAAACCCTGTAAGCCTTCCCTTTCAGGTCAGGTTTTATACACATTTCCATCGTGCATGTATGTCCCTTTCCCTATATTCTGGCAAACAGACAGATTTGCTTTTGGGCCCAGACCACTCACACACGCGACCTGAAGCGCACATCACACTGTATGAAACCAAACTGGGCCAGCGACACGGGCCGGCGAAGAGAATCGATTCACCAGGTAGCCCAGCTGCTGCTGCTGAGCCCTGTAGGTGCATGAGTCCGTCCCTACGCGTCCTTCACCCACTGCCGGAGCTGCCGGTAAGGTGCGCTGCTCAGCCCCAGGAAGGATGCCGAAGACAGACGCGCACGGGAGCCCGATTTCCCCACCAGGAAGGGGGTCCCCACTGACCACCACAGTACAGATGGGAGGCCCTCCCTCTACAGGTGCAGGGCTGGGATCTCAGGCCGCACCCACCCGAGTGACACCAAGGTCCTCCCGAGGACAGGGCGCCTTCGCCCAGTTAGGCTGCGCTGAGATAGGCATCTGGGCAGAGCCACAATCTAAGCAGTGAATGACTGACAGCGATGCCGGGGGACATGGTACACAATAGGACTCGAAGACCAGTCATGGGGTTAACAGTGTTATCACCAGCTGCATCATCGAGTGCCCAGGTGGACAAGGAGCTCTGTGAGGTCCTAGGGAGGACACCAAGGACAGTGACCCTCACCTGTAAGAACCAAAAGATTCTGAAAGTGGAAATCTGACTTATAGTAAGAAACGTACGACCTGCCCGGGATTCCCAGGGTCTGTGATATGACGAGGTGAGAAGATTTTTATCCAGGGCATTAAGTCCGTACAAAGCAACTCAGTAAGTTCACCGGAGAAGAGAACGCTTTTCTGTATGGCGATTAGAAAAGTGGAGGCTGTGGAACTCCTGGGAAAAGAAACAGCAGCAACAGAGCAAAGAGCAAGGACTGGGGAGCGTCCTGGCGTGGAGACGCGGCCCGCTGGTTATAGCCAGATGGGTTGTGGAGAGAATAACGAAATGAGAGGTTAGGGAAGCCGGGCGGCCAGCTTGCACGCTCTAAAGAGATCGAGGGGGCTGCTCTGTGTTCATTTCAGGAGGCATTGGAGTGCGATGAGTGTGAGGTGCCAAGTGTGTTGTTGGCAGGCTTCTCAGGTGGGGTCCTGCAGAAGGTGTGACCGTGGGAAGACGCTGCCGAGGACTAGAGCCAAGTCCATTCTATACACCTTTTTATCCTCGACCTAGCACAGTGCCTGCAGCACATAGTAGGTACTCAAGTACTACACACCCAATGAATGCCTGGGTCCCTGAGAGAAAAGGATTTCTGTAAATAGTCCAAGCGAGGATAATAAATGCGTGAACTGGACTTGTGGTAGAACGAAAAATGCACTGACTGACCCCAGCAGATAGTGGGACAGACAAATCAATGAAACGTAGGCGATGAAGGGGAGAGCAGTCCGAATGATCATCAGGTTTCTAGCTGGGGCTTGTCACAGTAACACAACCCAAACTCGGGGCCGTCTGGGGGGCAAGTTCATTGGGAAACAGGCTCGAAGGGGCATTGTTTTATATTGAGCGACAGGCGCAAACTTGATGTCTCGACTAGCCTCTCCCATGGGTGGGTCCCTGGTGGATGTGGAACTGGAGGTTCAAGGGCCTGGGGATAAAGCATCTTGGAAGATGTCCGGCGGGGGTTTTGTTGAAGTCACCTTGTCGGCACACACAGGTTTGGCATTTGTCTTTGATGGTGGCTCCGTGGGCCAGGTTAGGTAACATGCAAGCTTGGAAGGCTGACGCAGAAATGAATGGTCATTTCTCAGGAGTTTTGGGGGGTCCCTTACCCAGAGACTGTTTTCTCTTCTGAGTGCCCACCTCCGCTGCCATCTCATTCCCGACTTTCACTATAAAAACGAAGCTGTCAGAGGAGGCGTGCTGGTGGCAGACCCGTGTCCTCTGTGCCCCTGCGACTGTTCCCGTCATGGCCCGGTGCTTCCTGGCAGATCTCACCACATCTGCCCTTTCACCTGAAGCTCTGACAGCTCACGGTGTTCAGATGAGAACGTCCCATCCAAGTTCGGCTTGTATGACATAAGAGTCCCCTCTCATACCGGGGTCACCGGAAACCCAAGTCACAGGTGAGGGTTAGCTTCTTCGTTTTGTGAGTCACTTTCTGGTATTGCCTGAATCTTCTCCGTCAAAACGCCCTATGAAAGAGCCGAGGTGAGTCTGAGGAGGCTTCGGAACAACGTCGTGTGTCACAGTTCAGGGAAATCCTCACGTGTGACATGAGGTGGCTCCGCGGTAGCTTATTCAGCACGCACGCAGCCCAGGGGATCCTGGGCCAGGCAGATTTCAAATCTTGTTTGTCGATGTGTGTGGACATTGAGACATCTACAGGATGCTTATGAGGGTGGCAAAGTTATCCTCCTGTTTCGAGCTAGATCAAGGGACACTTGAGAAGTGGAAACGGAGACCCCGCGGAAGGGACCAGGGCTGGGGAGCAAGATGAAGTCAGAGCAGTCGGCTGGGTTCTCCTGGTAGTGACAGCACAGGGGTCTCACCCACCTCACCCTCTCGCGCCCTTCCGCTCCCGCCTGGGACGTACACGTGCACTGTCGCTGACTTCCGCCAAATAGAAAGAAGCAATAAGACCTTTAGGCAGACCAAAGGTCGAGAAACGTGACTCTCACTCCATAAGCAAATAGATTTTTTTTAAAAAGGTTGCTCTCAGTAGAATAATGATCACATTTTAACACAAAAAAATCGTCCCAGATCGCAAAGCAAGCTCCACGAAACACGCTCCGTCCATTGTCCTTGTGCTGTGAGCATGCTTCCCTCCTCACACACCAGCCTGTTATCTTTCGGGTACTCTGTGTCACCCCCCAGCTTTTCTAGATCAGTGGACCGGACATGAGAGTCAAAAGCAAGTCCTCAGAACCACACTACTGGGGCTTGCTGGGCAAGCCAGTATTTGCTGAGTGAGGGTGGGGGGTCCAATTACTATCTCAGGGCCTGTTTGGGGGCCATAGAGCCAGGAACCCCTTTACCTGGGTTCTGGTTGTCCACCCCTCCCCCCCTTCTCTGGTAACCCCTATCGCCTCCCACACCTCCCCCGCCAAGACAGAACTGCACCTCCAGTATTTCCACCACAGCCCGTCCTCACTGACAGCAAGCGACGTGCTCAGACGAGGGTTGGCGCAGTTACATGACGGTGAGCAGCAGTGTGTCTCCCCTCTAATGTGCGTATGGGTCACCCGGCGATTTGGTGGACATGCACACAGTGACTCAGGTGCCCAGGGTTCTGCATCGCTAACAACGCCAAAGGAATTCTCAGCACTCGGGTGTTCAGACCGCCCTGTGGACAGTGAGGAACTGCAGCATCCCCGGTCACCTCAGCTCGGAGGAGGTGACAGTCACCTCCCACGTCCTCTGTCCATATCTTTAGGAATACGATGCTTCCGTTCACATCACCCCCGCTTCTCTCAGGTTGGCTGGCTACAAAGGACTCTTCGAGCAGCTGCCACAAAGCGCTTTGGAAACTGCCAGCCCGGGCAGTTCTCTGCAGACTCTGGATTTTGATCAACCTGCTGTAGACATCTGTGGGTTGAAAAGAACTCAAGGCAGTGCTATGGGGTTGAGTCCATAGGAATTCAGCACACAGTGTCCACCAAGATGCGACTTTCAGTTCTGAGGCGGTGATGAGCCGCTGTCATGGAAGCAGAGACTGGAGTTTGGTTATGAGGAGCTTTATCTTACATATAAAGGGTGTCCCAAAATTCACGCAAGAAGTAATTTTGATAGAAAACACAGGTTTATAATTTAAAATGGTAAATTTTCATTTCTCAACAATGAAAACGCATTGTTCTTTTGTGTAGCGCTCCATATTTAATAACCCTGAACAGTCAGCTGTCACGCTGTCTTTTTTTTGTTGTTGGCAACACTTTACCGCACAAATGACGCAAAATTCAAATCTTGCGTGAATTTTGGGACACCCTTTATGAAGTCTTCTTTATATCAAGTGATGGAGGCCCAGATATTCCCATTCTGTGTCTGACTGTGGACAGTGCAGGGCTAGGTGGTAGAACGGTAGGAAGATACATGTATTCACACTGAGGAATCAAAACCCTCGTCAGTTCACAGGCTCCGTGGCTAATTCATGAACACTGACAGTTATTAACTGCATGGAGGTTAAAATTGCCTTTGTTCTATTTATTCTGTATGAAACCGAAAAGTATTACAGACGCAATATTACTTCTCTCCTTTCACCTGTTCCCACTCATCGCCTCCTCTCTACTTTGGAAACTTTAGGATAAAATCACCAAGTAGAATTCAGTTGATTTGGGGTATTCAACTGCTGTACAGAACAGGAAATGTTATTTGGGTTTAACAAAAAGCTGAACGGCCCAGCCCACTTAAGCACCCAGATACCAAAGGATGATCTTTACATTTGGAGAGTGCATAGCGCTCGTGCATTATACTTAGGCATTGCATAATAATTCAGAGAGTACGCTGCCTCTCCTACGATTTTTCTGAATTCTGTTTGCGTGAATGTCTCGTGAATTTTTGTGCCCTTCAGGGTGTGTTAAAATGCCGCTGCAGGCGTTCCAGGGGACTTGAGGTTAGATGGTTCTTGATATGAATTATCACCGTCTGCTATTTTCAATAAATAAATCCTTTTCCTTTAAAAAAACAAAAGAGAGAGAGGAAGAAACGGTCACTCTTGGTGGAGTCATGATCCCATTTTAACATAAATAGTGTCCAAGATCACCAAGGAAGGTCTTTCAAGTAAGTCTTACTTGGAAAAAAAATAATAATAGGGATGTAGCGACTATTCAGGGTTACTTCTCTGGGTCCCTCGCCTCCCCCACTGGATTTATGAATTGAGCAAGATTCCCCCAGAGCAGAGACTGACAAGGGGGTGATCCGAGGCGTGAGGCAGCAGGGCAGGCAGGGAGGAGGAGTGACAGCCAGAAGAGGTGCCTGGGCAACAGGGGTGCAAGCCCCCTGGAACCCCACGGGACACTGCTGTCGTCTTTCCCATAATGCCTTGCCCTCGGTGGTCAACGTTACTCCGGTGCTGTCTTCCCCTCGCTCGTGCTGAGCCCCCGTCAGGTGGAAGGAAGCCCTCTGAGAAGCATGAACAGGCCGGAGTCCCTGGGCTTTGGGAAGGACCTGCAGGCCTACCTTCAGGGCAGACCCAGAGCATAAAAGCAGGACCGACAGTACCCATATCATCAGTGTGGTCATGTTGCGTTGTCAGCCCTTGTCACCGTGCCCAATACCCGGCAGATGCTTAATGAGCGTTTATTCATGGGAGAAAGGGAGGAAGGCAGGAGGGAGGGAAGGAGAAGAGAGCATGATTCAAGTCAAATTGCAAAAGCCAGCGTACGTGTCAGCCAACCACACAGATCAAAGATGGGTGATCGTTTTTGAGAAAGACTCCATTGCACTCTTGACGGAGGGCCCCAAGCGGGTAACAGTCTCTGGATTTCATGGCATCCACATTCATTATGGATGAGGCGGCCAGGAGAGAAAAGAGCGGGTCAGCCCAAGAGTGCACACAGCTCCGTGCGGTGGCCCCGGCGGCTCTCCGGGCTACACTGGGAACGCAGATCTTCTGACCCCAGCAGTTCCATCCGGCCAGCGTGCTAACACATCAGCGGCGTGCAGATCTCTGGTTACTCAGTATACGCGCGTTCCTGATGCCCCAGCTATCAATGCCTGGTTGAGAGCCGTGTGGACCGTTGAGGTCTAAGTCCTCGGCTGGAGAACGGGAAGTGACGCGCTTCTCAGCGGTGAGGGAGGCATGGGGGGTGTGGGGCTGAGGTAACAACAACAAGTGTCTTCTATCCAGACAGAAATGGAAAGACCACTTCTGTGACCTGGACGTTGACAGGTAGCAAGAGGTTCACTTGAACCCTCAGGGCTCTGCGTATGTCCCACCGACGTATTTGGATGCAGAGGACAACATTCCGTAAACCATCCGGACATTTCAAACACAGGAGACTAAGCAGAGGAGTATCTAGGAACTGGCACATGCTTGTTACTCTTATTCCTCTGATACTTCTCGTGATACACGTGGTCACCATCTGAGAGCCTGTCCTTGAGCCGGACGTGGATCCGATTGCGTTTGTGTGCATGGGGGTGGGGGAAGGGGAGTCTCTTCCCAAAAATGAGTGTTGGAGGGCTTGCAGGGTCGGGGGTTGGCTTATTTGCTGGATTTGCCCATTTTACTTTTGTAGCACTCACCATGGCTCCTTGATTCCGTGACCGTCAAAACCTCAAAAGCCCATGTCCCTGCCGAATGGCCTTTTCTGACAACGGCGTGACGTGTGTCCCCTTCATCACTTACAGGCAGGGTGGTGTCTTGTCCGCTTCTCTGGGGCCTGGGTGATGTTCCAGAGTGGAGGAAGGGCACCTCCAGGACACGCAGGTGGACAAGTATCGGCAAAGGGTGAACGCCTTAGGAATACGTAGTTCTGGCCAGCGGCGTGAGCAGAAGGCGCTTGGCGGCATGCGCCCAAGTATACGAGCGTGTCTACACCCTGAGCCGAAGGCGCCTCTCTCTCCTCTCATTCTCTCTCAGCCTCCGTGGCCTAAAGTGGGTGGCAGGCTGGTCACGGGGGGGGGTGGGGATTAATTCGTAGACACTCGCTGTCTGTAGCAGGATGCTTAGCTCCCTCCCCTAACCATTTCCTCCTCCTGATCCATTGATTTAATTTTTCACTGGTGAGGGTGGTAGTTATAAAGTACGTTTACCGAAGAAAAAAAAGGCTGTTTGGGGAATTTGTTAATGCTGATACCACACTTGGAGGCTACGCTCATTTTCCATCTGCCTAGAACAGCCACGTGAAAGAAGCCCGCGACCCCCACGCCGGCTGTGCCTAACGGTCTCCTCCGTCTATTCTTTTGGGGTGCTGGGCACCGGAGGATCCAAGCGTCCTTCTCCTCCTAACAGTCACCCTTAGCACCGACATCATATGACCCTCACACCCAGTACATCTGTCATCATGTTTGCGTGTCAGCCATGTGTTCATCTTCCTTCATTTTAATGTAGGAGTCGGGGGAAAATGGTCTTGGGTATGTTTTTCCTACTCTTGACCCTGTTTCTGTGTAACGAAGTACCCCCAAAACTTGGGGGCTTCAAGCAGTGAACATTGGTGACCTCAGTTTCCCTGGTCCAGGCCCCCTGGGGACAGTTGAAGAGACCCACTTACTGCTCTGGACCCTCCCTCTGTATCTCTGTCTCTCTGTCTCTGTTAAAAACAATAAAATAAATTGTTTTCTTTAAAAAGATGGGGGGACTCACCCCTGCGTAAATGCGCAGGAGGGGTAGGAGAAAGGGCAGGACTGGGGAGCAGTTCCCGAGAATGTGGGAGGCGTGGGGTGTAGCTGGCAGAGGGGCCGCTTCCATTCGAACAGGAGAAAAGGAAAGCATGTGTGGATTCAGGTTGGGGTGCACCTAGAGACACCGCCGGGTCCCCTGGATGTCCAACCCGCGAGCAGAGCAGTAGGGAGAGGGACGAGGAGTTGGGGTGCTGCCCACGACCCTGGGACAGGGGGCCCCATATGGAGAGAGGGGGGACGGCTGACGGTAGCCGGAGGCATTGTGTGCGTGCAGCCGCAGAGACGAGGGACAAGGGAGAGGGGGCCCCTGCCCAGTGCACCAGGAAGGGGACCATGTGGCAGCGAGGGAGGGGCGGCCCCAGCAGGAGGTGGGACGTGGCCTGGGCCATGGACAGCGGTCAGGACTGAGGTGCTCCTGAGCCAGAAGAGAGCAGGAGATGCTGACGTGTGTCTGTCCTCACCAGCCTTCGGTCAGAGATGCGGCTGAACTCGCCGGTGGTCCTCAGGCTCGGGGGGTGCAGGAGGAGCCAGCCCCTTCCGGTGGCTGCCTGGTCCCAAGGGCCTTGGGCCAGTTGAGAGCCAAGCGCGCTGGCAATGGCAGGGCTCACCGAGCAGCTCGGCCGGCAGGGAGGTGTGAGCCTCGCTGACACCGTGGTGACGGTGTCAGGGAGCCTGGGGGTGTCCCTCAGGCTGAGGGGCGGTGGCGAGAGCTCTGTGGACCCCGTGTGCTTCTTTAAAGATTTATTTTTATTGTTTTTGACAGAGAGAGAGACATGCAGAGACAGAGAGAAGGGGGAGGGCCCAGAACAGTCTCCATAGTTGCACATCATTGGTTTTTCCACATAGTTTCATTCCACAGGTGGGCACGAGGCTGCACAGGGCAGGAACTGGGCCAGGGTCTCACCCTGGTGAGAACCGAACTGGGGGCACTTCCCAGTTCAGCATATGGGTCCACACGGGCCGGGGCCGGGATTCGATCCTCGGTCCCTGGGGCTGCAAAGTGAGCGCTTAACCCACTGAGCCATCCCGGCTTCCCCCGCATGTGCTTCTGAGAGGCAAACAGCGTTCCTGGCGGTCACTGGCATTCGACCCCAGGGAGCTGTGGCTGTCACACACCTGGTGTCTAGGAGCTGGGGACAGCAAGGGCCTGTCAGCAGCAGCTGTTCCAGGACAGACACCCAGGAAGGTGGTCGTGAGCTACGCTGACACGCCCCTGCCCGGGGCCACGCCAGTGCGTTAGGCCTTTCTCTGCACTGGTATTTTCTTGCTTTACGCGAAGCGGTTTCAGGGAGGTGGAGGAGATTTGTCCCTCGTCACCTGATCCGTCACCAATGACGATTCACAGCTTTTGCCCTAAAAACAAGGTCAGGAAATGCCCTCTGACACATCTGCTGCTTTTCACACGCAGTGAGAGGAATAGGGCAGTCTCGCCACCTTCTAGAAAGATTGCGCAAAAAAATTATGATTTTTCTTTATATAAAAATACTAAAGAAGTAGAAAATAAGAAGGTTGAATAAATGAAAACGTAGTTTCAAAATCCGTATGTGTTATTTCTTCACAACATACACCAAACACTGAAAAACGTTCACTTATGACATTCGGATACAACGTATACACCAGAAAAAATTGTTGAAGGCGACCGTGGCTCCATCCAGCGAATCAAATACAGGTGTTTTAGCATCAGCTGCACGGCCACACGCTCCTGAACTGCAATAAAATGCACAGAGAGGCGAAAAACGCGAACGAAAACCAAGACAAGACACACTTGTCATGCGCATATAAGGTGACCAGATTTTAACATCGGTGAAGCGGGACACCATTGACCGGGGGCGGGGGAAGGGGGTTCTTGATTAAAAATTGGGTCTATCTCCCGCCGTTCCCTAGCTTGTCATGCATTCTTTCCAAACATCGGGACTTTTTTAAAACACCGCGGGACGTGGGACACATTGTTAAACATCGGGACTGTCCCACCCAAAGCGGGATGTCTGGTCCCCTTAGCGTAGCAGCAACAGCGACTCATGACAAGACACTGTCGTCACGCGCAGCAAAAGGGGTAACGTGCCTTCTCCGGCTGAATGGTCTCCTCCTTCCACTTCTTCCCCAGCTGGCGCAGCTGAGAACACCGTAGTGACTGACCGAAAGCGCGGGATGTCTGCAGGCAGCCCGGCGGCAGAGGGCCCTTGGGGAGGACTTTACCTTTTACAACGAGAAGGGGGACAGGTGCTCTGGAAACAGCCCCTCGCCGCTCGGCGGGTGGGGATGGCATTCCTGGAGGGAAAGATCCCTGAGATGAACAGAGCTCTGCTAAAAACGATGGCAGCCTGGTTGTCACGGAAGCAGGTGGCTGTCTTTACGGCCGCTCCCTCGTAACGGGAACGTGATACAGGAGAGAGGTTTATCCAGGCCCCTGAAGGCTGGCATTGCACATCATGGAGGAAGCAAGGCATAAACAGGGCCGGCTGCAGGGGGTGTCTGTCCCCATAGGCGTGCACGTGACGGTCACTCGTGGTGCACACGTGGGCCGTCCCGCTGCGGGGCTCCCGTCGGCTCGGGTTTACGCAGGCATTGCTCAGGGACGATGCTTCTCTTCCCTCTTTGGATGCTTTCCTTCCATTTAAGAGAGTAGGTCCATAATGCTGGTGCCCTCTCCCACCTCCCCTCCCTCTCTCCCTCCCCCCTCCTCCCCTTCCCTCAGGCAATCACCAAGTTATTGGGTGTGTCCATAGGTCTCTGTGTCTTTGTAACTTTCACTTTTATATTCCACCTATAAGTGAGGTCATATTTTTCCGGATTCTTTCATTCTGACTTATTTCGCTTAATAAGATGGTCTCTAGGTC